>JAVTVY010015864.1:0-63439 GCA_036873755.1 Hanleya hanleyi
AAGAAAACTGAACGGAGCAAATTGAAAAAGTTAATACCTGTACTATAGTACTAAACTATTTCAAACTGTTAAACTAATTCGCCACTATCTGTTAGAAAGTTCACCGAAGCTTCTTACCGAAGTTCTTATAAAACTACCTTTATTTATCTCCAGTACAGAAGAGCAGCTACGGGTAATAACGCAGTCAGTGCCTGAAAAGCATAAACTACAGGTGTACTGGAAAAAAAAGTGTGTACGGTACAGGGAAATCCAACAAATCAAGTGTACCGGTCACCACCATGGTTTGTCTGTCCTTGGGTGTCTTCGTAGATATTTCTGATGTTAATAAAAATATAAATATCTTTCTTTTGTTTCCGAATATAATTATTTTCAAAATTTTCATACAACACAATGACAGTGCCCACATTTGGGCCATTACATGCCGAATGAACAATGCATTTAAGAATGGCAATGAAGCGAAGACTACGGTCAAATAAAAAATACCCCCCTCCAACCACCTCATCACCGCAATTGATGTTAATATAAATATTTTTTCTTTTCCCGAATATAATTATTTCCCAAATTTTCATACACAATGATGAGCAATGACAGTGCCCACATCTGAACAATTACACATGCCGAATGAACAATACATTTATAAAAGACAATGAAGCAAAAACTACGATGAAATACGCCCCCCCCCCCACCCCACTACCCCAACGTCATCAGTCATCCCAAGTCTAGTCCGACACGCAGCCCCTGCAAGATATTTTATAATACTGATTTCTATTGAATGTAGGGTTTGCCAGGTTAACCGGCAAAATCTTCTAGCTGTCGGACCGTCCCCGAACGTGGAGGATGTAGCGGTATTGAGTTTTCATTGGCTGCAGAATTTAAACATGGCGGAAAATTTGTCTTCTCGGTTCAGGAAAGCTGTGAAAATGCTCGAATAAACTACCCACGGAAAGTTCAGAACGGATTCCAAGTCCGAGATTTAACTTAAAAGGTGGTTTTCATTATTATGAGTCGAGAAAATGGCGTATAAAATATCGTTTTTCGACTGCCGGACATTTCGGTCCGGCAGCTAAGTGGATTTTGCCGGTTAAACGGGCAGACCCTACATTCAATAGAAATCAGTATTATAAAATATCTTGTAGGGGCTGCAAATTATCGGACTATTCCAAGTCATGATGATACACCATACAGTTCAATGCATCAAGGCAACACCCCCCCCCCCCCCCCCCACCATCGTGATAAAAAAAACACCGTGACGTTTGCCAAATTTACTTGTTCATTTCACCTTCGAAGATTGTAGGTCAATGCCCACTCGGTCGCGAGCAAAATGACATGATGTCGGACTTATAATTATATAAAGCATAGGGTTATATATAGAGACCCCATATTTCGACACTTCACCCTAATATCATCGCCCACATCCCCAAAACTTTTGTTTTGCGGGCCTGTGGTCTCACATCAAATTCAACGGCTAATAAAATCAGTGATACAGGCATAAACAGTACATGTCTGTCATAAATAACATCGATGAGACAAGATTCTTACCTTGCAGGCTTGCTGTTCAACATTTTACCGTTCAACATCTAGCAGAAGTGACCGTTTCGCGCGCGCGCAAATGTGTGACGTCAGACGAAGTGTTGTATTACTGCGCACAAAAGAATCCGTCGTCGATGTTTATACGACTTCACAAAACTATTTCTCAACGATGAAATCATACATGTATTTGAATGCTTTTATGCGTATTTTCACATACTTCAGGTCAAGCAGCTAACGAATGAAGTCATAAACACTGCCTAAGGTGGGTTCACGGGAACAGCAACGGATTATTCCGTCAGGGCAATACAACAACGGAATATTCACCTTCATTAACGAATTATTTCTGTTAATAGGATGGATTGATCCGTTGAAACTACCGAACGGATAATACGTTGTTGTAACGGATTATTCCGTCATGAGAATACAGCAACGGAATATTCCGTTGATGTAACGGATGAGTCCGTCAGTGCAATACAACAACGGAAGATTCCCTTACTATAACGTACTATTTCCGTTTATACAACGGATTTATCCGTTAAAACTACCTAACGGATAGCAATACGTTAAATTTTAACGGATTATTATTTTGAGTGTTCCAAGTGAACAGAGAAAACAAAACTTATTTTAAATTTCATGAAAATATGACACCTTCAACCAAAATGATATTTCAATATATGTTTGTGGTATATTTGATAAAATTGAGAACATGGAATTAGATTTTGGTTGGAGGTGTCATATTTTGTATATAAAGGGAATTCCCTGTGAAAATGTACCCAGAAAATATAAAAACGACCAAGCGCCCATTTTCCAACGTTCATCGACGCCGTTTTACGTCACCATTGGCTGTGAGAATTTTCAGTGTAAAATTTCGGTATTTTATATGTATGAAACACAACTTTTCATGCTGTCATGGAGAAATAATTTTTTCGCTTTACAAACGTAACAGCAAGAGGGTTTTTTTCCCGGGTAAAGCTGACACGTCCTTTCATGACAGTTTCTGTTCCGACCATCTTATTGCTTGATGATTGGCAAACAAAATAGATAAGAATTCCAAACGTGTGTTCGAACATAAAAACAGAGAAACGAAAAAAATTATCATTCCGCGTTTGTATTAGGAAAATATTTACATCAGCCAAATTACAAAATGAGAATGCATATGACATAATTAGGGAAGTTACAGTTTTAATATAAGGGTACAACCACCGTCGTTTTGGAATGACATGTCAATTTATCGAACGATACACCTTCAGTTTATATATAAGTACTGTCCTTTTGGTGTTCCTCTGTAAATTCCCGTTTGAATGGGTCTCTCGGGACATTTGCTAATATATTGACAGCATTGACATATGTTTTATATGCTGCTATTCATCAGTCGCACCTGCCGAAAATACAGACATCCGGTAATCTGTTTTCTCGAATCCTAATGCAACTTCAGGACACAAACGTCGTGATAAGACGGAGATATAGTTGAAAGGGACGTTAAATCATATTCACTCACTCAGATTTGGCATCTTTTCTTTGTAGAATTCAACAACTGCATGAAATAGAAGAAATGTGCAGCATTGCAAACGATCTTTTCTCAGTTGTTATGGAGTCGCCAACTTATAGAATTCCGTTTGTCAGCTCAGTTGCCAATTTGCAGATGACTTGTTTGAACCAATGGGCTGAAATTATCGAAGGACGTCTGTATCAAGCTACGTCGCAGAACAAGCAGCAGTTCAACTCTTTCCTGGACGTTTCATTGACCAAAATCACAAAGTGGACCAAATTCCACTATTGGTCACCCAAAGTCGATCTAATCGATAACATAAAAGTAGGTGTACAAATACGTTTAAGATATTTAAGACCGTAGTTGGGGGTTGTTTTTGTGCAGCTTTCAACATGCCACAGTGTTTCCGTTTCACTTAAGAGCTTCATTCTGTTGAAATGTTAGATGAACGTAGCAGAATATGTAAGATGTGAATTATGCCGGATTAACATAAAATTGTGCTATCCCCACAGAACAGATTATTCTGTTGGCTAACAAAAAGGATTTTCGAGTGTAACGTAAAGGGTACAAATGCTTTCACCGAATTGCATACGCCACGCGAATTGATGAACCTGAAGGTAAAATGATTTGTACATTTTGTCAGCAAAGTGCCCATTGTACGTCTTAAAGACACATTATAATATATTATTACATAATGCAACATGTGATGTTATTATAACACATAGATATAAGATAAACAATTAATAATAATTTAGTTCCTACTTGTGTATTCTTTCTCAATAGCACCATAACCATCAGCTCTAAAAAATATTCAATCTTCTCACCGCATCGTGATCGAAGGTTGTCATAAAACATTTTTTTACTATTTGTTATCATCTGATGCTGATAAATTTATCCCCATGTATGTTCATTTTAGATGAGAAACGACTTCCTATCTCTCAAACTGACGAACAAATTTGTCCAACACTCGTTACGGCAGCACCTCCAACAAGACCTTCGGGAATTCTTATCTCAGGTACGTGATTTTGTAATGTTTTTATCTTCGTTATGATATTTCCGAGCAAATATAGACTAGACCAAATTATGTGCTCCGCCTATCTGTCGATTCGAACGGGAAAAACCTGTTGCTTACGTTCTGAAAATACATTATCGTGCAACATTTCCATGCCATGCTGTTAGCAAATCTGTCTTCCAAAATCTAATCTGTGGCTGTATATTTAATGTTTATTCGTTTAGTGTTGTTCATAAAAACATCTCAGAAGAAATCGCGGAGGAGCTGGTGATATAATTTGGAGTACCGGTATATCGATTATTCCCTGCAGTGAATGATATACATGAATATTATCACACTGATCAACCTTTCATCATATAGCTTGATAAAACATAATACTGAACTTTTTTACATCGGTTTTATCAAACAAGTATGATAAATATAAGATTTGATTTGTTTCTCACGTCACCTTTTATCATATCACATTAGAAAAGAAAAACTATTAATTCACAAACTATTGAAATTCTTAAATTGAACATACACAAGACATGTATGGAAAAGCTTAAAGTATTCTAGTCTGAGCCTGTATGTTGATAAAGACCAACACCAGGCCTACATGTAGTTGTAGTGAAAGAGTATCTTTAGGCCACTTGACGTTTGATCTCTCGCCTTCGCGGCTGGGGCAAATCTCCTTGAGCGCCGTTTGACCCCTTGACCTTTGACCCCTGCGCACGCTGACGATCCCGAGGTCAACTGGAATTTGATCTTAGAGATCAATCCTACCTTGAATACGCCCCAGGTACTTCAATGTTATTGTCCCCCGCCACATTAGTGGGGACATTGATGAGAGAACAGTTGCAATTGCTTTTCATTTACCTGCGTGATCCAAGATGAATCGGTGACATGCACGGTTCAGTTACCCTCCATGCACCATTTTAAGTTCCTTGGCATTTATTTCAATGAAAAACTAAACTGGTCCACTCATATTAACGAAGTATGTAAAAAAATATTCAGAAATATAGGAGTAATCCATGTTATTAAAAACTGTCTTAACATGAAAACTTTACGTATCTTGTACCAGTCTTTAATCTATCCATATCTACAATATTGTAACCTGATATGGGGAAATACGTATCACAGTCACCTTTTGCCGTTAATTAGACTGCAAAAAAGAGCAATAAGAGTTATTTCTTTAAGCAACAAATACGATCATACAGCTCCTTTGTTTGCAAAACTGAAACTGCTGACCCTAAACGACATTAATTCTGACCTTACTCTACGCCTTGCCCACAAATTTCTCTACCACCCTTTCCTTTTACCGTTTGAATTCCGATCCTACTTCACGAGATTGAAAGAAATGCACCAATACCACACTCGTGGCCATGATCTTGACCTATATAGACCCTTTTATCGTACTGACCTTAGTCTGTACACTCCTAAAATAAAGGGGCCAAACGAATGGAATAAATTACCCTCGGAACTGAAACAATGCAAATCTATTTCTGTTTTTAAATCTAAGATACAAACATATTTATTGCAAAATACCGCTAATTAATATATTTTATTTGCAAAGCTGAGCAATTGCATCATACCTGTTGATTATTCACCCGAAATATAAACTTTGTGCTCTTTTATTCCATACCTCCACTATCATGTTAGACATTCTTTAATAGAAGCTGTCTTTTCTTTTATTATATCTTGATTTTGTAATTAATCCGGGATAATTCAAACTCTTCGGGGTTTATCTCCCGCCAATCTATATGTTCTCTAATCTGTATATATTACTGTACTTGTATTCCCTTTCTGTATATGACTGTTTAATTTGATTTCTTTTGATTGGTGAATAAACAAACAAACAAACAAACAAACATTACGGATTTTTTTCAAGTTAGTTTTTTTATATCTTTTATCTTGGGATTGTATTCCGCCGATACTTTCCACAGGTGTGAAAGCTCCACCAGCGAACGAATAGAATTTCTTTTTCTGACTGCAAAAATTAGGACGGCGTAACGCATTCTATCCAAATTTGGTGTGTGTATGTAACGTCAGATATAATGTAAGTTGACGATTTGTGTCGCATTTACATATGCCCACACGGGGCGCCACCTTGGCCAACTAAAAATTCAGATTTCATGACAAAACAATGGCATGGCAGAACGTCGTATCCTCTTTTAGTTCTGCTTTAGCACGGGGGATGAATGGGTGAAAGAGCCCCGGTCGACGTAAAGCCCGGCGCACACGAGAGCTATCAGCTGAGGTAACGACCTCAATTGCCTGTCAGCTCAGGGGCTATCTCTCGTGTGGTTTCAGCGCACACGGTGAGCAAAAGTTTCACGAAATTGATTTCAGTTCCCGCATAACGTCTACTTCAAAACCATTTTTAAGAGTTGTGCTTATGAATCGCGTAAAAATAAGATGGGATTCATTGGCCGGTCCAATAAAACTGCTGAGCTGTTGGCTTGCGTTCGCCGCACACGCTGAGGATTCGGCCTCGCGAGGAGAAATTATCAAACAAGTTTGATATTTTTCTCCCGGCCTCGCGAGGCCAAAAACTCACCAAAATCTGCCCGCACACGAGAGCTAGCCCCTGAGCTGACAGGCAATGAGGCCGTTAGCTCAGCTGATAGCTCTCGTGTGCGCTGGGCTTAAGCAGAAAATATCCACAGGTCAGTAGTGCGCATGAATAAACCTGGTAAAGGTGATGAGCTCTTAAACATTCTTCCTGGACGTGATATTAATAAGTAATGCACACCAATGCAATTAGCCAGCGCTCAAGCTACCGATGGGAAGCAAAGAAAATGATTCCCTGTTCCGCGTAGATGAGCTGCTATTTGGATACGCGGTAGATTTCATGAGATTGCATTTAGGTGTCACGTCTTGTATGTTAAATACACTAGGGAGAAGATCACGACGAGCGGGATATTCAAAAGAAACACATATCCAAACGCGATGTGTACATTAGACACAACAGGAGAACGTTTAATTCTTTTCGTTAGCACCGCGACCTCCAATAATAGGAAATTTAGATGGCTTGTCGTCTTTTAGTTCAGGCAAAACTTGTTTTTCGAAAACACACACACTGGAAATTGTAGCCCCTTCTTATGGGAAAATATAATATGACGGAGCAAATAACTGGGGTGGACACATGAACTAGCGGAGGGTTATTTCAACCTAATGTTAAGCTAAATATAAGCGGTGCATTATTTCAGCCTATGTTAAGGATGTCCGCTGGTGGCGAATAAAGTAATTCACTTCTTGAATAATGTGTGTTGTCGCATTCACAATTGAGTAAGTTCAGGAAAAATACAGAGTAAAACATAGGTTCGTGTGCATTTTTCAACTTCAAGTAATATTAAGTGGATTGACTCATGCTCCAATCCATAACCCAGAAAATATAGGGAATAGTTCTAGCTTGAAGCAAATTCTTGAAAAGAAAATCATATAAATAATATTCAACTTTTTCTTATACTTTAACTGTTTGAAGATAATCACAACATCCATCAAAGTTTATTAAAGATTAAAGATTTATTAAAGATTTGTTATTGCTGCACAAGAAGGCTTTTAGGGAAACTCCCTACCCTTTAACCCAGGAAAGGGAGATATCCTACTTGAAAAAAGGTAATAACACTGAAAATGACCCTTATCTGGCCTGGGCTTATTGGGACGTATCCTGGCCTGGGAGGTGGGGGGGGGGCCCTAATTATTTTTCTTACCCCTTGAGCTAGGGAGCTGAAACTTACCACACCATACCTCTGAGTCAAGATCTAAGAAATATGACAAAAACATCACTTTTCTGGTTCTCCACGTGGCCGCCATCTTGAATTCAACCATGATCCTCTGCTCGTGGGGTTATCCAAATAGGCTCGAAATGACCCCAGTATGATAAACTATGAAGTCAAGGAGTTTCAGCTGTCCATTTTCTGTCGTTCCGGAGATAGTGCAGAGAGATTGGTAGGGGGGGGGGGGGGATGTCATTTTGACCAGGCTCAACCCTACCTGGCCTGGGGGGGGTTACTCCCCCCACCCCTCTCACTGTCGGTTTTTTTGCTCCTATCTCCGGAACGACAAAACATTGAGAGCTGAAACTTCATGGCTTTTTAGCTTGTCATATTGGGGTCATTTTGAGCCTATTTGCATAACCCTCTGAGCAGAGGATTATGGGTAAATTCAAAATGGCGGCCATGTGGGTACCAGAAAAGTGATGTTTTCGCCATATTTCTTCAAAATGTTTGCTTTTCTGTATGGAAAAGTGTGTAAAATCTATTTTATTTCATATCAGATTATTATTTACTAATTTATGGTGCAGTTTTTGCGAAGAAAAATAGAAACAAAAAAATCGAAAATTCTGACCAAAAAATGTTCCAAAAATGACGTCACAGTGACGTCATCAAGGCAGTCATCTTGGATTTTTTTTCACATTTTCTTGTAGAGCTTGACCCAGTGATATAGTGTGGTAAGTTTCAGCCATTTAGCCTTAGCGATAGCGAAAATATATATGGGGACACTTTCCGCTCCCCTCCCCCCCACCCCTCCTCCCCAAAGCTGCGGTACACCCCAAATCGCCCAGCCCAGATAGGGTTAAATTGAGATGAGCTCTGAATTGGTAGGTATTGCGTCATTGGTTCACAGGTTAGTGTAACTCGGCGACGTTGTTCATGATTCATGGCGATATGTCATGCTGCAGAAAATTCACCGAAAAACCGGTTTTGGGTTATTTATTTCCAGCTATCTCAAAAGTTTATCGGCCAATGGATTCATAGCAGAAGAATATCCTGGATTGCGTGATGTGGACACTTGCTTTGGGAGCTATCTTAGTTGATTTGGCAGTGCATGTTCACATCAAAAAATTCGTCCAAATACTGGGAGATGTGGAGGCTGGTATTCAGTGTTTGATGGATGTGAAATTATACCCAATAACGCGCAGAAAATTTGCCGTTATTAATGCATATCGACCGGAAAGAGACCATTTATTTACCAACAATCTGTACTATTTTCTGAATTTGGAGTAATCAGCATAAGCTGGGAATGATTTGTACATTTCCTTATTCGTTGTAGCAGACCTCATGGGCTGTAAGGTTTGTCCTACATTCGACATAATTACGCACACAGCATTCTCACCTTAAAAGCCTTTATAATGGCCATTACCTTGTCTCTTCTTGAACCCCAAGTGTGACAATGTTCGGTGGCTGGTCAGACATTATTCTAACGCTCACAATTTCCTAAGTGATAGTTTCAACAATCTACTTAATCATTTCTGCTCGCTTTATTCATGCATTTCTTTCCGTTGAATCATGTCCAAGATTGGGGTCAAGTGTTAGCGTCATGCGGGCGACCACACGATTGTCCATATGAAAGCATTGCTGAGATACAGCAATTACATAACACCAGAGCCTCGGTCGTGATGCCGGGATGTTATTAGTTATAATGCTGTCAGAGTATCCGGCTCTGTCGGACATATGACTGATAACTTCTCGTGGTGGGAAATTTAAACTCGTTTTACTGGGCATTCTTTTATTGTAAAAAACTTCAAGATGGCCGCTTTGATGACGTCACAGTGACGTCATTTTCAATACGGCATTTTTGAGTCGATTTTACGATCAGATTTTTTTAAATTATTCATTGATGCAATTTCTCCGCAATAACTGCCTGATAAATTAGTAAATAATATTGTGATATGAAATAAAATAGTTTTTGAGGAAAAATGACAAACATTATTTTTCTGGTACACCACGTGCCCACCATGTTGAATTTACCCATGATCCTCTTCTCGGGGGTTACGCAAATAGAATCAAAATGGCCCCAATATGATAAACTATCAAGTCACGGAGTGTTAGCTCTTCATTTTTTGTCGTTCCAGAGATAGCACAGAAAGTTTGGTGGAAGGGAGGGGCGGGGGGAGGGAGAGCATTTTCGCTCCCTCGGGCCTGGTAGAGTTAACATCAGATGAGCTTCTTATTTTAGCTGATCTGTAACCATAGCTTCCAAGCTATTTCCGCTTGAGCCGGAGCTACTGGCCGTATAAATGCTTCATCTGTATATGATAGGATTCTGTTCCGCCCTTTGTGTATGTCATTTAGCAAATATACAGGGGTAACATCGTTCGGTGTCCGGTGTTTTCACGTATTATATCGTTGTATTAGCGTTTGGAGAGCGTTTCAATAGCGTTCTGGACGCGTTTTGTATTCGTTTCGTTTGCTTCTCAAAGAACGCGTTTATACCTCGCAAACGCGTTTGATCATTTATATTTCGTTTCGCTTCGAAAGCGTTTATGAACGCGTTTGCAAACGCGTTTAATCATCCATATATTTCTTTTCGCTTGAAACGCGTTCGGAATGCGTTTTATTATTATTGTTGTTGTTGTTGTTGTTGTTGTTGCTATATAAACATTACCGTCCACACCACGGTTGTTTCGTCGGGCGAAAATACTATTTGGTCTGGCTTTTTTTGTTGTTTTTTTCATTTGTACAATGGTTCGGCGATTGAGTGTTGCTCAAAAGCTGTTAATAATTTGCTTGTTTAAAGAAGGAGTGAAAAGGACAACAATCCACCGGACTTTAAACGAGAAGTATGGTGTAGAAACATGTGAGCGATCTGTTCGCAGAGTTTTAAAGAAATGGCTGCAGGAGGGCGTTGTTTGGGGTTCAAAAAAACAGTATATTAAAGGCTACGCCAGATATATTTATTTATAGGGATTAATAATAGCGGCTGGAGAAAGCGCCTACACGAGGGCTTCTTGGCCTGGATTGCAAAATAAAAGCACAAATTTGCGCGAGTTGAACGAAAAGAGAAAGGCGTTCGAAACGCGTCCATAATAATAATTTGATAAAAGAAAATTTAAGCGATATTGAAAGCGTTTTGTTTCCTATATTCGCTTGGAACGCGTTTACATTTAGTTCCGTTCACGTTTCGTTAGGTCAAACTAAACGAAAATAAGACTCCGAACGTTTTTACCCCTGTATTTACGTGTATTGTTATGGGTGGGAATTTACCGCACGTCGGGCAGTACACGTTAGTTTTTCTGGTTATTTTATTTGCATTTAACACGTCTACTCCATGTTGAGACGTTTACTCTATCAGGCGCAATCCATATTCATTAATTAACATCAGACGAGTTACTTGTTTGAGCTGATTTGTCATCACAGCTTCCTAGCTAGCGTATCTAATTCCGCATAAGCCGGTGATAGGAGCCGTGTGAGTAGTTCATAGTTTCCACATGAACAAGCACAAATCGCAATAAATGCTCGGCTTAGATACCAACGCTGCGTCCTATTGTGTACATACGCTTTCTATGAAATCATATGGTTGCTATTTGTTCGCCAGGCGTCAACTTTTCCCAGCTCTTACATATTTCATCAATTGTTTACTCTTTATTATGTTCCCTCCACCATTGTTTTAGCCTCCTATTAGTCGACACATTGGATGGTTCTTTGGCGGCAATGACGACGCTGTACTTTTCCTCTTTAGCGTACTGTCACCAATCACGCCCCGCAATTGTATATCCACGCATGACACTCCACGCTATGGATCGTGTTTTTGTACCATTTACACAGTAGTAGTGTAAATATACATTGCCCATATGGCTAGGATATTTCTGGATTTACTCCGCTAGAGACGACAATGTAACTCGCCGTTATTATTTCAAGGCAATGCCAATATTATTCTAGTCTGTATTTTATACCGAGATAGCAAACGACTGCTGAAAGAGCAGTCGTAACCTGAACTGAAATGAACGTCATAGCGGGGATGGATATTGGATATTGCTGCATCGCAGAACCATTCATACGAAGGAAGGCTTCCTTATTATTTCACGGCTGAGTCAAGGATCACCAACGTGTGCGTGTGGCTGCTTGGAAACCGATTCTGAAATCAAAATTGGGTAAATATTTGCATCGAACATTATATAACAATTAACGTCAATATCTAAACGTTACAAGAAACTCTCGTAAGACGCAGATTTCTATTGTGAAATGAGCTGAAAACCATAAATAATCAATGGAAGTTGCTTCGCCATATACATCGGCGCAATACGGATAGAACCCACGTTCATTAGTCTATGTCTGAGTCGGACCGCGTTCTCATTACCAATATAGGAACAAGTCGCCAGTGATATCACTTGATAACCTGACTTGCGCTTGCGTAACAGATTCTGACATTCGATTATCGGTAGATTATTCTTCATTCCGGGTTGGGGGGGGGGAGTAACCGAAGCTACAAGAAGCATATTTCCCCAGCAATGGATGCTCCTCCCTGTAGAGTAGCTATCTGCCTTAGACATGTTGCAATGTTGCAACCGTATCTAGTCCCGCGTAACCCTACCTGACCTGGGTGGGGGAGGGGGGGGGGGCGAAATGGCCCCTCCCCTACCAAACTTTCTGCGCTATCTCCGGAACGACCCAAAATGGAATGCTGAAACACCATGACTTTATAGCTTATCATGTTGGGGTCATTTTGAGCCCATTTGCATAACCCCCCGAATAGAGAATCATGAGCAAATCCAAGATGGCGGCCACGTGGGGCATCAGGAAAGTGATATTTTTGTTATATTTCTACAAAATTTCTGCTTTTCCGCGATGAAAAGTGGGCAAAAATCATTTTATTTCACATCACATTAATATTTACTAATTTATCATGCAGTTTATGCGGAGAAATTGCAAAAATAAAAAAATCGAAAAATCCGACCGAAAAATCGACCAAAAAAATGCCGTTTTTCAAAATGACTTCACTGTGACGTCATCAAAGCGGCCATCTTGGATTTTTTTACATTTTTTGGTAAAGCTTGATCCAAGGGTATAGTGTAGTAAGTTTCAGCCGCCTAGGTCAAGGGGTAAGAAACATAATTAGGGGGGGGGGGCCGGGGCCATTTTTGTTTTCACATCAGATTCTTGTTTTCTAATTTACCATTCCGATGCAAGAAAATGCATAAATTAAAAAAAGTCGAAAAATCGTCCAAACTATACATTTTCTGGAAAAGACGTCACTGTGGCATCATCATGATTTCCATCTCGGATTTTGTTACATTTTCTAAACTTAGGTATGGCGAAAATATATAGGGGCACTACCCGCCCCACGCAGGCTGCGGTACATTCAAATCGCTCAGGCCTGATAAGTTAACTTCAGACAATAAGATCAGGACGACTTAAAAGGTATTTTGCCAATTTCGTTGGTCATCTAAGGAATTTAGTGGAATCAGTTGCATCTGTATACATTTCTCTTCCACAGAGACGGTAATAGTGACCTATCAGATTTTAAAAGAAAATTACCTGCTGAAATGTGAATGACCAAGATTCAGCCATCTCCGTATACCCACACAATTTTGTTTCAGGCTTCACCATCAGAAAAAAAAAACATAATTTATTTTTGTGCCAAATTCCTTGTAATGTTATCTCTGGACAACACAATTAGAATGACTCCACTGATTCTTTCTAGTGAGTAAGTGAGTGAGTAGGATTTAACGTCGTTTTCAACATTTGTTCAACCATATCACGACGGTGCCTAGATGTGCCAGAACACGAGAGTGTTCACAGTACCTATTATCTTGGACACTGATCAGCCCAGCCAGTACAGCACCCGGTCACCCATCCAAGTATTGACCGAGCTCACCGTTGCTTAACCCTACCTGGCCTGGGGTGGGGGAACTTTTCTCGGCTTCTCCGAAACGACAAAACCGAGGAGGCTGGAACTTGGTGACTTTTAAGCTTATCTTATTGGGGTCATTTTGAGCCTATTTTCATATACCCCCGGGCAGAGGATCATGGGTAAATTCAAAATGGCGGCCATGTGGTATCCGCGAAAGTCGTGTTTTGCCTAAAAGGCATTGAAAGTATTTTATTTATGCAAAACTAATTATTCTATATTTTATTTTATTTATTTCGAGAGAAAAATCGGAAAAATGAAAATTTCGAAAAATCGACCGCAAAAGGCCGAAAAATGGCCTCCGAGAAGATGACGTCACTGTGACGTCATCATGGTGGCCATTTTTTTTTTTTTTTACATTTCCCGGTAGAGCTTGAACCAAAGATACTGTGTGGTAAGTTTCAGCGCTCTAGCCTTAGTGGTAGAGAAAATATATAGGGGGCACTTTCCGCCCCCCCCCCCATCCCCAGACTGCGATACACCTCAAATCACCCAGGCCAGATAGGGTTAACTTCGGTGATCTGACGACAACCGGTGTGCCCAACGTGATACGCTGATTCTTTCTATATTTCTATATTCTATATTATGTGTTCTTCCAAATTTCTTTCATCCATATGGTTACAGGTGGGACAACCTGGGGCCAACTTCATTTTGCTTCCATGCAATAATATTGGAACGATTGACCGGACTCTTTGAAAATTTGGTATGTGGATGTCGTGCCAAAATATAACATGAGATTTGTATCCTGTCCACATATAGATGCCGCCCATTGCCATGATAACAACAATATGACAACATTATGGATTCTTTTAAAATTGTTTTTTTTTTATATCTTGATCTTAGGACTGTATTCTGTTGACACTCTCCACTGGTGTGGAAGCGCCAATGGGATTTCTTTTTCTGACTATGAAATTAGAACGACGTAACGCATTCTTTTCAAATTTGGTGTGTGCATGTAATGTCACAGGATGATGATTTGTGTAGCATTCCATACACATATAGCCACACGGGGCGCCACCTGGGTCAAGTAAAAATTTATATCCCATGAAAAAAACAATAGCATGGAAGAACGTCGTAGCATCTTTCATTTCTGTTGGAGCACTGGGGATGAATGGGTGAAAGAGCCCCTCGGTCGATGTAAGCAAACAAATATCCACAGGTCCAGAGTGCACTTGAGTAAACCTGGTAACGGCAATGAATTATTAAACATTCTTTCCGGACGTGCTATTAATAAGTAATTCACGCCAATGCAATTAAGCAGTGCTCAAGCTACTGATGAGAAAGATTCTCTGTTCCGCTTAGGTAAGCTGGTGCTTGGATACGCGGTAGATGTCATGATATTACGATTAGATCTCACGTCTTGCATGTTAAATACACTAGGGAGAAGATCACGACGACCGGGATATTCAGAGGGAACACATACCAAACGCGATCTGTACATTAGACACACATGTACTATGAGTATATCGCAAAAAGCCAGATACATGTATGTCTTTTATTTCTTCACTCACCGAGCTGTCATTTGTGAACGTTTAATTCTCTTCATTAGCACCGCGACTGCAAATAATAGGAACTTTAGATTGCTTGCCGTCTTTAGTTCGGGTAAAACTTGTTTTTTGAACACACATGCATTGGAAGTTGTAGCCCCTTCTTATGGGAAAACATATTAGATGACGGACCAAAACTTCGAAAACTGGAGTGGACACATTTACTAAACACTCTTCACGGACTATGTTCGTAGCGGAGCGTTATTTCAACCTAACGTTAACCCTATCTGGCCTGGGCGATTTGGGGTGTACCGCAGCCTGAAGGGGGGGGGGGGTGGCGGAAAGTGCCCTCCCTATATATTTCCGCTATTGCTAAGGCTAGAGGGCTGAAACTTACAACACTATATCTTTGGGTCAAGCTCTACAAGAAAGTGTAAAAAAAAATGCAGGAAGGCCATCACGATGACGTCACTGCAAAAAGTGCATTTTTGGACGATTTTTCGGTCAGAATTTTCGAATTTTTTATTGTTTGTTTTTTTCTTCGTAAAAACTGAATGATAAATTAGTAAATAATAATCTGATATGAAATAAAATAGGTTTCACTCACTTTTCCGTACAAATTTTTTGATGAAATATGATGAATACATCACTTTTCTGGCTGCCATTTTGAATTTACCCATGATCCTCTGCTCGGAGGTCATGTAAATAGGCTCAAAATGACCCCAATATGATAATCGAGAAAGTCACGGAGTTTCAGCTCTCAATTTGTTGTCGTTCCAGAGATAAGAGGAAAAAACTAACAGGATGGGGGAGCTGAAAGTGCCTCACCCCCCTCCCAGGCTAGGTAGGGTTAAGCTAAAGATAAGCGGTGCGTTATTTCAGCCTAATATTTAGAATGTCCGCTGGTGGTGAATAAAGTAATTAACTTCTTGAATAATGTGTGTTGTCGCATTCACAATTGTGTAATTTCAGGGAAAACACATATTAAAATATAGGTTCGTGTGCATTTTTCTGCTTCAGGTAATATTAAGTGGATTGACTCATGCTCCATATGATAACCCAGAAAACAAATGCAGTAGCTCTGGTTTTGAAGCAAATTCTTGAAAAAACGAGAGATCCTGAAGGATCTTGGCGCCCACCATTGTCCGATAATTGTAAGCTAATGACAAGAGGATCTTTTTGTCCATTGTTACTAAGAACAAAACCTTGATTTGTAATTTTGTTTACAGAATTTCGAATCTGAGTGAAAAAGATCGAAAAAGGGACACTGGAAAACACCAAGGTATCATCTTTCTAAGTTTCAGGAGTTTCAAGATTTCTAGAAACTGTACTTATGTCGGTTGTTATAGTACAAGAGAAATGAGCAAAGTTAGTCTGAAAGTGAATGTACATTTACAAAGGATCCTTCATCTTCGATTTGTAGTGTTTTTTTTGTAAGTGACACCATTGGTTACTGGAAGCGAAGACAAATCTGTTTGACACTTTGGCATGAGCTATGAAACATACTTAAGATTTTATATTAATTAGGAACGAATGCTAATTCTGTTCTGTTTACTGGGCTAGTTTGAGATATCTCTTTTAAGATACCATGCTCGAAAATAGTAAGATGGTACAATACTTAATACTGAAGGGATCCGGTCCGCACAGCAATGTTGAAACTTCGAAAGTGTCTGAATCCTGATTATCTCTCTTGGATCGAAACATGCAGTAGTCTACACTTGTCGAGTTGTGACGTTGTGTCACAAGAGTGACGTCCTTTCATGTAGCCAACCCGCCGGCAGACGAAACGGTGGGGCAGTTCACTTGCAACTGCGTGGACTAAAGGAAACTGATTTAAAATTTGAAGAAATACATTTTTTTTTTCAAAAAAAATTGAAAATGTGGTTTTGAATTCTCCAAAATTATTTTGGGATTGAATATTCATTATACTTGTCAGCTAGGCATGTCAAAGCCAATGGCTGCAGTCTATTCAGGAAACATGTCTTTGAAATGTAAATTAGAAGCAGGTTGCCTCTGACAACCTTGACTGACAGGAACTTTTGGGGCTTTGAGTATTTGCATAAAACTTGGGATCTGGATTCTACATGGTTTGCAGTGTATTGATTCCTCCAGTGTTTCCTAGTTCTTTCCTTCAGCTTTGGAAGAATATTCGTATATGAACTTGGGTGTATGCTTTAGCTGTTCAAGACCTTGCAACCCTGTCTGTGACTAAACACTGAGACTTTCTCCACCACAATTCTATTTGAACAATTTAGGTGTTTTTACTATCAAGAGTGCAATATGCTGTTATATTTGTAATGTCTATGAAGAATTGAAGATGACAGATTTGATAAATTTTGAGAATTATCCATCATATCGTTGGTGTTTGGCCGTTTTGCATGGTTTTAATTATATCAGTCTCTTATCATTTTATACAACTTTGACATGGGCGAGAAATGTTGTGCAAATATATTCTAGTATTACTGCTATAAATGTAAAGAAATACTTGTCAAGGCGAGGTGTTAAGGATGCATGCCAGAACAAAGGCCTTAAAATATTTAAAATAATTTCTTTATGTATCTGTTTTACATATATGACTTACATTTGCCCTTCAATTGCATGATGATGGGTTGAAATCGACGTTAAATTCTATTCACTTACTCACACTTCAATTGCATGACATTATTTTGATCATGTTTTTATACTAACTGTAACAAGCATATATTCATGTTCAGTTTGTGGCAGTAATATGATATAAAAAGCATTAGTTATAAACGTTAATTGGTCATATATTTGCTACAAGAGAAAATCTATGTGGAAAAGAGTATAAAAAATGTTTGGTACATATCAGGACATTGCAAAAAAGTGAAAAATCAACACTACTAACGCAACTCATTCGCAACCAATTTAACTGCCTATGTACACGCAATAACACCACCTTTGATTGTATATTTTTAAATAAGATAATCTAATAACTGCAATGTTCTTGTGCAAGTTCTGTTTTCATATTTTCTTTTATTCTAGTTAATTTTATCTGATTATTTTCTTATGCAAGTTAATTTATCTAAGAGTTCTGCGTCGTTGTTTTTCTTAAATAAGTTTACTTATCTATGATGTAATTCTTAGCTAAGTAAATTTATCTGGATAAGTTTTCTTAGGTAAGTAAATTTATCTGGGTAAATTTTCTTAAGTAATTTATTCTTAGGCAAGACATCTTTTCTTACCACACTGTAAACAAATCTTAATTAAGATTTTGTCAACAAGAAAAATTAACTTGCATAAGATTTTTTTTCTTTAACTAGATACATTTTCTTGAACAAGATAAAAACTATCATCAGCAAAATTGTCTTAATTAAGATACTTGAACAAGATTGTTTATCTTGACTAAGACCAAAAAAAACTTCGATTATTTTTCTTAGTTAAGTATTTGCATCCAGACAGTTTTTCTTACCACACTCCAAGATATTTTTTACTTATTTTAAGTAAATTTCTACTTAAAACAAGATTTTATTTCTTGTTTTAAGTACGCTATTTTTGGCAGTGCAATATTATTCTGATCTATATTTTATACTGAGATAGGACTGCTGAAAGAGCAGACGTAACCTGGCCTGAAATGGACGTCAAGACATCGCGAGGATGAGTATTGGATCTTGCTGCATCGGAGAACCATCGGAGAATGTAAGTGGGCCCATGGCCTGTGGGATTCTGAAATAAAAAACATTCATAACGAGGAAGACTTCCTTCTTACATTTCACGGCCCAGTCAAGGATCACTAACGTGTGCGTGTGGCTACCAGGAAACCGATTACGAAATCAAAGTCGGACAAATGTTTGGTCGTACATTATATAACAATTACGTGAATATCTGAAGGCTTCAAGAAACTGTCGCCAAACGCAGTTTTTTTTATTGTGAAATCATTTAAAAACCCTAAACAATCAATTAACGTTGCTTCGCAAAATACTCGACACAATACGGCTAGAACCCACATTCAATAGTTTATGAGTCAGATCACGTTTTCGTTAAAAATATAGGGACAAGTTGTCAATGGTATCAGTTGAAAGCCTGTAAATTTAAAAATAAATCCTAGCATTCGGTTATCAGTAGATTATGGCTACCCCTACCAAAATCTCCTGAACGACAAAAAAAATTCCGATGGCACTCCGTCACTTTATAGTATATCATATTTGGGTCATTTTGAGCCTATTTGCATAACACCCCGAGCAGAGAATCATCGGTAAATTCAAAATGGCGGCCATACCAGAAATGTGATGTTTTCGTCATTTTTCTTCCAAATACGTGCTTTTCTTTGAGGAAAAGTGGAAGAAACTATTTTATTTCACATCAGATTATTATTTACTAGTTTATCATGCAGTGTTTCTAAAGAAAGCGCATAACTAAAAAAGTAAAAAATCTGACCGAAAAATCGACCAAAAATGCCCTTTTGAAAAATGACGTCACTGTGACGGCATTAAAACGGCCATCTTCGATTTTTTTACAGTTTCTGGTAGAGCTTGACCCATGGGTTTCAGCCGCACAGTTCAAGAGTAAGAACATATTTAGGGGGTAGGCATTGGCCTCCCTTCCACCCACATGCCTTGACAGATAGGTCACAAATAACCCAGGCCAGCTATAATTCATATTTTTCCTGTACGATCACAAAGATTGTATCTTATAAATTTAATCAGTTTGAAACGCAATTAAGGCCAACTATCCAATTAATTAACCCAATTTGGCACGTAGCCCCAACCCAATTTGGCATTTGGCACGTAGCTCCGGAACAGTCAGACACTGACTGTACATTGTACAGTCATTGAACTTTGTACATTTTCTGCTTTTATATTGGGTCAGCTTAATCCTATATGCATAATCATAGGTGCAAAGTGTCCTGAGCAAATTAAAGATGGTGACCATGGGGTGCTAGCAAAAAAATCGTCGAGAATTTTTTTTTAGGAGTAGATACATTTTTTACCTTCCGACAAGGCTTCCTTCATAACCCTGCAATGGAAACAAATTAAGAAATGAACCTTATATGTATCTATAGCTGATCGTATCTGTGTCCTGTTTTTGCGCATAGCCATAATCTCTAATAGCCAGGACATTCTAAGTCACCAGGCCGACATGAGATACAATTGTTGTTTTCAATCTGGCAAATACTGTAAGTGTGATGGAACATGAGGATATTCAATAAGGATACTGATAGCCACTTGAAATATATTCCCGGTAAATAACTACAGTCATACGATCTGTGCTTCATCTAAAAATACTTCTGGCCATATTTGTCCTATTGAATTGTTAGGCAATACCAAAAGAAAATAAAACTACGAGCTGAACAATCTCAATTTAATATTGGGAAGTCTGTTCGTGCGAAACACGGCCAATTGGATGTAGTGTAGCCTCGAAAAATCCATGTAGCTGCCAATATATCCTCTAATATGATGATTTACTGCATTGTCTAGACATATATTGATCATGATCCATCGTATGAACCGATGCTCGAAGAACTAACACGAAGTTTATTATCCATGTTCATGTCCGTGAGAATAGGGATGTGAATAGGCGTTGTAGTGTTCTTGAGGCAATCCATATTCTGCCATCTCCATAAATTAATCAAAAAACTTAAATTTTGTTGCACACCGAAAGCTACGACTGTACCTTAAAAGAGGTCGTTTGAACTCAAGGTAATTCACATCTTCTTAGTGTTCGAATGAGCAGACACATTCAAAGCGTAAATACTATATATTTTACTCCAGAAAACGACTTGAACATTCAATTGGATTACCTTATACATTTTCATACCGTAAGTTTTTCAATTACTGACGCGAAAATTCTTTTGTGATCGATGGTTGTATACCTAATTAACAATATTATGCATTGAAATAATGATAATAATGTATTCACATTTGTATGTACGCCAGAGCTATTACTTCTGATACTGCCTTCCTGAACATGGTTTAAACATATACGGATACACTGAATCATTCTTTGGAATCATATTATTACATTAAACAGGTTAAACTCAAAATGTACATGTACTGATATGTTTGAATTGAATATGTGACATAAGGCCGAGGATTGCTCCTACATGTAAGCGGATCAGATAATATGGCCGGGATACTTTATGTCACTTGTCATCCCTCCAATAAGGAGTAATCGAAGCTTATTATCATGAACGAACAGAACCGTAGCGGGATCTGGGAAAATATTACCGATGTTTCGTTTGTCCGTCCAGTCTTCGTTTATACACGAGTTCTACGAAGCACTGGTTTATATTTTCTGAACAATTGCACAAGAGCAACGAAATTCAACACTGTAAGCCAAACATGGTCATGTGTGCATCACGGACTATACCACAGTTGACCCGAGTTCGCTTGTCGTCAGGTAAAAAAGGATAAGGCGACCGGGCGAATTGATATCAGCCGTGATTCACCCATATATATTCCCGCAACAGAATAGTTAGAATAGTTGCAACAAATTAAGTGATGGATACTTCATATAAGGATCTATTGGCTAGGTGCTTATGCAGCTGAAAAGCCCTCACTGGCTTTGCTATTGGATGCACTGTCTTGCCATCTTTACAGCAAGTACATCTAGGAACCCCAAATTAGTAAAAAGCCACATTAAAATCAAATGTCGTTTTACCATGTGTAAAACCTTTTAAAAGACGAATAACTGTAATTAATAACTGTTCTGTATATTTCAATGTAACTGTCAATTTTGCTGTTAGATTTTTGGACTACAGTCCTGTGGAATACACATTCTCCTGCTCTTGATCCCCCTCCTGCTTCTGATTTTATTATTATTTATTTTCCTACCTTTCCAACAATTGATTTTTTTTCTCCAATTGATCAGGATAACTATGGGATCAAGCAGATTTCGCGTGCCTAAATTAAGGTCCAGTATATCAAGGACCAAGGGCACTCAGATCTAAATATCCGGAAATCATTGAACTTCTTTTTTGTTTGAGTGGATACGTCATGGAGAAACGATATGCCCCTCTACCCAATCAGGGTATTGCTGTAAAAGGTTTGTACTATTCTTCCAGTCAGATGATGCAGATTGTGATCAAACTCGAGGGATACCTCATGCTGATGGGAAATACTAATCATATTGCGATTCATATCGAAAGTTCAAAATTCAAGGCAACTGGGACGGAAAAACAGGATATTATTAAAAATCATATTCTTTGAGCAGATGCATTAGACGGAAGCGATGTGGCAGGTACAAAGTATGAGGTCAAAGTGTCACCGGTAATATTCACTGACCACCATCCGTAATTTTCGTACCACGAGACGGAGTTAGTCCACCCCATTGAAACAAAGTTCATATAGCTCGAAATCGGAAATTTGGGGAAATCTGGTAAGATTGTGTATTTTGTAAATCTGTTATTCTCTCCAACTTCAACTTTTCGTCCAGTAGTGTGGCATTTTTGCAGCACATCATCTCTTAGGAAGATGGAAAATCCGCAGACGAGAGCCCTTCTTTTGTTTATAACGATTTCTCTTCGCCAAGTAATCTTTTGTTTTGAAAGAACAAATTATCTTCTTTGCATCTAGGAATAATTCGCTATATCATACTAGAAATGTAATCCCTCTTACCTATATTCAAAAATTGTTTAATACTCTCCAAACGGACCAGAATCTTAGAGGCGGAAACCATGTTTTAAACATGCGTAGATACGATAATAAAACATATGGACAAAGTTCTTGCATATCTCTCCAATTTGTCATATTTCGGTGTGAAAATTTGGAAAGATCTCCCCCAATCAAGAGCTTGATTAATAACATGGGAAGGACTAATTTGTAAATGCACCATGTGTAAAACTTTAATCTGACACTTTAATCTGACCTATAGCTGTTCTCTCATGAATATGACTATATGCAGGCGCATTCAAAACCCGTTCCTTCTCATTCACCAAACGCTATATAGACGATATTTTCGCTGTGGATAATCGCTATATAAATGACGCAGTGAAGGATATATATATCCACCTTGACTAGATTTGAAGGAAACTACAGATAGCCCTACAGGCACATCATATTTAGATCTATATCTCTATAAAAATGAAGCGGACATTCTCTCTCGTCGACTTGATGACAAAAAAGATCATTACAATTTCCACATCGTAAACTATCCCTTTCTAATATTCCAGTGGGACCTGCATATGGCGTGTACATATCTCGCCTAATAGCATTTGTTTGATCCTGTGCTACATGTGACGATTTTAATCGCCACAAAACATTGTTGCAGAATCTTATAAAACAGGGCTATACCACCAAGCGCCTCCACTCCAAGTTTCTCAAATTTGGCGATACATATCGTATTCTGATAGCGATATGCGAGCGTGGCGTGCAAGATCTATGGTGTTAAGTTTCGTGGCTTGTGCCTAATTCCGCTTAACCCGGGGCTGGGGGCCGTGTGGACCCATGTACTTCAGGATCCTCGTGGTCCTCGTATCAGCAGTCACAGTCAAAGCGTGACCGTGATGCGTCGTTCTCTTCGATTATTGTGGATTAGAAATACTGATCGGTGATACGGATTTGATTTTTTAGAACATCATGGTGTCTTGCCGCCACCATTGAAAACTGTTGACCGCTTCTCTCTTGTAGGAAACTAGCCTATGTTTATGTATGCTGTGATTGTCTTTTTGAGTTTGGTGCTAATTCTGTTATATGGAATATGGAATAGGTCTTTGGATTATGGACGCGGATATTCTTTAATGGACGACGGCTGAATTTATGAATGACGGACCAGACGCTCGTAATGATTCATCATGTATATGTCTGTAAGTATGACTGTCTGCAACATGTTTATCATGAATCGAGAATAAAGTTGAAAAACTCCTTTCTTGTCATCATAACGTGCATACAAACTTAATGAAATATTCTTATATACCACAAGAATAAACTTTTCTAAAAACAAACATACTCTTCATAGATCACAAATTTTTTTTAATTGGTGGTTTAGTTTCTGCCTGTTCAAGAAAAAACGTGTGGGTTATCAGTCTCATACTTGCATGTACTGTAAATTCCACTAAATTCATATTTTTTTACAGGAAGCGTGCACATAGCATGACTGACCTAGTTGTTTATTCACGTTCAATAGTAGACCGCAGCAGTCAAATATGTTCCAAGTGTGGGAATATAACTACCTGATCACTTCTGTTTGTACATGTATATAATTCCATTAACTTGTCTGTCCTAAACATCCTTCTTCTGACATTGTTCAGCGGCTGATCCGGTATTTATTGATGTCTACCTCAAATTGCGACGCCAAATACCGTAAAATAACTATAAACGGTAGAATTGCACAATGTTAGCTCTGTATGAGCTAGATCTGGAGCAGAAAAGCGTGTAATGACTAAACCAAAACTTAAAACTAGGGCCGTTGAGCGGCTACATAGGGACAAGGCAATTATTAAAAATAGTCCAGATCCGTTAACCCCTTTAGGCAACCTCTGCCAGAGAAATGAATTGTTTTCAATATTTTTTCCAGTCTCTGTTGCGAGGAATAATTGAAGGCCAGTGGTAGGTGATCGGAGTTTGATATGTGTTTGGTTTCGCTGTGAGTTTGATTTTAACTCAAGGCCTAATAAGGTGTTGCTAAGAGGGACTATTTGGGTGCCTGTGCACCGCTTTCTGAAAGCAGAGAAAAAAGCCAAAATTATGACGTCATTTGTACGAGCGCGCATAACTCAAAATTTCGATATGCGACCCCCGTCAAGAAGTCTGTCCGGTTATAGCACTTGAATTAAAGCACTTCTTGCCGAAATATGGGAGTCTAGACTTCATTAATGAATCGAGGAGATGCAATTACGTTAACAGTTTTTAACATTGCCGCCAATGTAAATTGTAATAGTGGTCCGACCCCCATAGTATCGATCAAATCCCGTAAGGCGACACAGTTTTCACAGGGAGACAACTATTTGTTGACCATACCTTCGAAGATAATTCTCGTGATAGCCTCGACGTTGTAATAAATTTAACGCAATTTGGCATTTCACGGGAGTACTGGATTTACACCACAAATATATCTCTTGAATGTCGCCTTTTTATCCTGCTAGAGAAACTCTTGCGACGCGTCGCTATTATTTCTAGACAATGTCAATATTGGTTCAGTATGTTCCCCTAACTGAGATGGAATATGACGGCTAAAAGAGCAGGTCTCGTTTAACCCAGACGGATTGTTGGGTTCTTTCCATCGTAAAAGATTCATTTAGGTTGAAATCCGTAAGAATATCATCTCTCTGTCAAAATGTCTCACAATGTATGCATAGCTCTTTGGAAACCGGTTTCATGTGAGGGTAAGAGACAATTGTTGACCCTTTTCTGAAGGCCACGGGTAGCGCTGATCTTCCGTATGATATAAGATAATCATGTTGCTGAGATGAGAACCCCTTCACTGACGCGTAGTTCTATCCAGAAAAGTGGTATTGGAGAGTATACACTGCCAAAAATAGGGTACTTAAAACGAGAAAAAAAACACTTATTTTAAGAAAAAATCATCTTGAAATAAGATAAATTATCATGGAGTGGGGTAAGAATAATTTACTTATGGATATTTACTTGGATAAGAAAATTATAAGTTTATTTATCTTATTCAAGCACAAATCTTATTCGAAGATCTTAATTAAGAAAAATTATCTTGGCGCTTTTTACTCATTTAAGAAAAAAAATCTTATTTTTTCTTCAGTAAGATAATTTATCTTGCTATGAAATCTAAAGTAAGATATTTTTGGAGTGGGGTAAGAATATTAAACTTATTCCAGATAATTAACTTGTTCAAGAAAAACTGACCACTTGGATAAGAAAATATTTCTCAAAGCTGTTAACTTGGATAAGAAAATATTTCTCAAGGCTGTTGAGTTAAATATTCTTACTCAAGAAAACATGTATACAGTCTTCAAGATAAATTATCTTACATTGTAAATTCAACAAAGGGATCTTGAGCTAGCAACATTTACTTAATTAAGAAAAAACATGCTAAACAACATTTAATCAAATTAAATGACAAAAAAATATTTTGAAGATGGGGAAATTTTATTCAAATGATGCATGTAGTGAATAGTCTGCACATATTAGATGCAAAAGTTTATGCATGTAGAAGAGGTATCCCAATAATTTCAGCCACGCCGCAATTCCCCACAGGATCAATAAAACAACGAGCTCCATAGTGACACTTCAAATATTTCCCTACAATCCAATTAACGTTTTTAGCTAAAGTTTTTTTATATCCTATTACTGCCAAAATCTGAACATGAATATATGCTTGTTACAGTTAGCAGTATACATGTAAAGTAAAAACATGATAAAATAATGTCATGCAATTGAAGTGTGAGTGAGTGATAGGATTTAACGTCACTTTCAACCCATCATCATGCAATTGAAGGGCAAAAGTAAGTCATCTATGTAAAACAGATAAATAAAGAATATATTTTAAATATTTTAAGGCCTTTGTTCTGGCATTCATCCTTAAAACCTCTACTTGACAAGTATTTCTTTCCATTTATAGCAGTAATACTAAAATATATTTGCACAACATTTCTCGCCCATGTCAAAGTTGTATGATATGTCAAGAGACTGATATAATTAAAACCATGCAAAATAGCCAAACACCAAAGATATGATGGATACTTCTCAAATTTAGAAAATCTGTCATCTTCAATTCTCCATAGACATTACAAATATAACAGCATATTGCACCATTGATAGTAAAAACATCTAAACTGTTCAAATAGAATTGCCCAGCCTTTGTGCTCATCAGGTGCTTGTGATCAGGTGGTGGAGAACATCCCAATGTTTAGTCACAGACAAGGTCTTGCAAGCTAAAGCATACACCCAAGTTCATATACAAATATTCTTCCAAATCTGAAGGAAAGAACTAGGAAACACTGGAGGAATCAATACACTACAAACCATGTAGAATCCAGATCCGATGTTTTATGCAAATACTCAAAGCCCGAAAAGTTTCTGCCAGTCAAAATTGCCAGAGGCAACCTGCCACCAACTTACATTACAAAGACAGGTTTCCTGAATAGACTGCAGTCACTGGTTTGATGCAATGACTTTGGTTTGAATGCCTATCTGAGATATATAATGAATAAGCTTATTTAACCCCAAAATATTTCTGGAGAATTCAAAAACACATTTTCAATTTTTTTTTCCCCATTATACTGTAAATATTAAATAATTTGATTAGCTAATGTATATAAAAATGTGTTTCTTTCTTATATCTCTTCGACATGGGGAAGCTTTTCTTGGAAATACATTTCTACATTGCTGTGCACATGGGAGGTCGAGCTTGTATCTTTGCTTTTTATACATATATTTTTTCGCGTTTGCTTTGAAACCAATGTAACAGTCTTAAACTTACTTTCTAATTGCCTGTGTTCAGGTAGACAAAAACGATGAAACAGAACTGCAGATCCGCACTTTCACCAACAGAAGCCCCTAGAATCTAGTTTATGTTTCCCAATTTGTTGTTGTTGTTGTTGTTGTTGTTGTTGTTGTATATCTGTAAATCCACTCCCAAAGAAAGCAAATCTCATTTTCGACGTTTTCGCTCAGTTCATTGAACACATTGAGCAACATACTACTCTCATTCATCTGTAGAACGATCCACTGAGAGGCTCAGTTGAGTTTCCTCAATAATGTTCCTGCATACCAACATAATTCGCGAGAATTGTGGAAGACCAGAAGATTTCAGTTGAAAATGGCGGCAAATACATGAACCCATATGAAAACCATAACCGCACGTGAAGGTGGACTTGCAGATAAAAATACTAAATTACAAAAATATGTTCCTCACTCAAGTAGAAGATATAATTTCACGTATATCTCAGGCAAGTTGTAACAGTAACTCTAACTTACAAATTGACAATGAACAATTTCTTTCAGGAAACCACAGGTTCATACTATTAGTGTAGCGATCCGTTTCCACTCGATTCACGATCTTACATTTCAAGGAGACAAATCACAGAAAAGACATCTTAGTTAAGATAACTTTTCTTATCACACCATACATCTGGTAGAAATAAATCTTATTTAAGATAACTTTTCTTATAACAAGATATATTTAGTAAAATTAAATCCTATTTAAGATAATTTTTCTTAAAATAAGATAAATCTGGCAAAATGGGACAAACTAAGAAAACATTTCTTGTTTTAAGGTAATTTATCTAGAATTGATGTAAACAAAATCTTATTTAAGTACCCTATTTTTGGCAGTGTACAATATGACCCATTGTTGCTTGGAGTTTTGTTGCTCGTTTTAATAACACGATTACAAATTAGATACGGCTCGAAAGTCTGTGGGTTAAGCATACGCTGTCATTTCGCCCTGCCAACAGCGAGTGATGGGTAAATTGAAAGTGACGAACGTGACGGTGTAGACAACCGTACAGGACGACCCAAAACTATTTCCCAAGAGAGATAATTATTTTCTAATGTATTAGCCAGTTTGCTCGGAGAAATCTGCATCAACCCACAATCGGATTTTGGCAATAATACCGCAAATGACGCCACTGGGACGTCGCCACTGGGACGTCGCCAATGCAGACATTCTAGCTCCAGTTTAATAAGGTAAATCGCAATAAGGCAATTTGAGACGTCCAAAATCTGCTACACAACTAAAACATGTCTCGGATTCTGGGATGGAAGGGCTGAGATACTGGCAATTTCTAATCAGTTTCTGAGATATCATTTTACGTTGGTACCTTAATTGGAGTGCCCTGAAATGATCATACACAATCATGATTCGATTTCTGGATTATGTGAATGCACTAGAGATAACACTTCGTGATCGCCATCTTGAATTTTTCATTACATTTTGAACCAATGATTGTTCGAATAAGCGCACAACTGGCCAATAATGATCGAAACTGCAAAGTGTTCCTGTATTTTGTGCCACTGAAAATGCAATGAACAAGACGGAAGACATGAACAATGCTTAATTGCACAAATATGACATGAACCGGTAAATCATATTAAAAGATGCTGACAGATAATGTCCCAAAGTATATGTTTCAACCGTATGGAAGTAATAGTGAGTTTGAATTCATCTCTTGCTAATACCAATCTCCTCGGAAGTACCAGTAGTGGAAAGCAGCATTTAGAGTGTCGCTGATTGAAGCGAAAGTGGACAGCTAAATGACAAAAAGTCATTTTCTGAAGATTTCTTATTATTTTCACTAACAATTTACCCTTGGTGTTCTGAACCTGCTAATGTGCAAATAATCATATCGGGACTTCGAGACTGAGCAACCTAAGGAGGGGGGGGGGGTCCTTTTGACACACAACCTTCCTCCCTAAATATATTTCTTATCTCATGGGCTAGGGGTTTAAATCTTCCCACAATACCTCTTGGCAGAAACTGTAAAAAAAGTCAAAGATCAATTTTCTGATGACGTCAAAGTGACGTCACAATCTAAACATGCAAATGTGGTATATTTTCGGTCAGATTTTTCAAATTTGCATTTATAATATATTCTTCGGAATAAACACAATGCCCACACTTCCTGAGTATGGCAACACGAGGTGTTTTTTGCAAGAATGTGTTAACATGTCTCGGAAATTTCCAATAAAAGAGGCCTCAGACTGACCATCTTCATATGCCTTTAAGTCATAATTTTGTTTTTACTTCAAGTTAAATGCCGCAATATTTGTTTATTGTCATAATGATACATTTGCATTGGTTGATGAAAACGTATTTTTTAGAACATAATAAGTGTAAACTCATATAAGATGATCGGATTTTAACCAACTACCATTTGTGTGCGTGGTTTAATTTGCATGAAAATTTTAATCAACTGGCAAGACATTATTGGAGAAACTTGTAAAGCAGGACAATACCACCAAGAGCCCTCATTCAAAGTTTCACAATACGGCGATACAAATCGCACAATGCTAGCAAAATACGAGTGTAACGCGCAATATCTTTGACGTTACTCGCTTCTAATTCCGCTTCACCCAGGACGGAGGGCCGTACGAACCCAATGTACTTCAAGATCTGCATTATGTTCGTGTGAAATCCTGACTGCCTTACATCATACATAACGATTTGTTGACGAAAATCAAATGGATGTAGATATGATCAACAATACAAATATGATGTTTGTAACATCATGATGTTTTTCCTGCATCATAGAAAACTGTTGACCGCTTCTGACTTCCAGAAAATTAGCGAAAATTAAATCTAAAAAAATGCCTTTTTGAAAATGACATCATTGTGACTTCATCATAGCGGTCATCTTGGATTTTTTGTACATGTTCTAGTAGAGCTTGGCCCAAACATATAGTGTGGTAAGTTTCAGCACTCTGACCATAGGGTAACAGAAATGTAAAAATAACTGTAAGATGTATGATAGCTGCTTTGGCGACGTCACAGTGACCTCATTTTCAAAACAGACATTTTTTGTCTATTTTTCGATCAGATCTTTTTAATTTATGTATCGTATTTTCTTCAAATGGACTGCATGATGATTAGTAAATAATCATCTGGTGTAAGATGGGATAGTTTTTGCTCAGATTTCCTCTCAGACAAGTCAGGAATATTGAAGAAAATATGACGAATACATCAGTTTTCTGGTATCGCCACCGTTTGATTATTTTCAATGATCCTCTATTCGGGTGGGGATGGGGGCTATGCAAATGAGTTCAAATGACCTCGGTATGACAAACTACAAAGTCAAGGAGTGTCACCTCTATTTTTGTCTTTCCTGTGGTAGGGTAGAATGTTTGGTAGGGGGCATAATGCCCCCCCCCCCCCCCCGCCCCACCCTCCTCCACGTCTGGTATGGGTAATAGACGACGGCTGAAAATTGAATGACGGATAAGACGGTATGTATCCAGATTATGGATAGATTTACACACTAAGAAGAAAATGTTCCAGTTTCTTGGCATTGTTCATGCTATTGGTTGGAGAATTATAGTTCTCACAAAAAAAGTCCGAAACTTATGCTCAAGAGACGGAGTGTTCCGCAAACAAAAAATCCAAATGTTCAATCTCCAACGAACACAATGGACAACTGTATTACGAGAGCTTTGCAACTATTCAATTTCCCTTTTTTAACTCAAGTTCTGATCTACCGCTAACTGATTGAACTTCCAATACGATCATTCTGAGCTACCAGATACCACTACATCATTTATTGTTCCAATCTAAATCTCGCAGCTGTTGCTTTTAACATATAGTGCTGTCTGACGAAAAAACCATGGTTGCTCCATACAAAATAGCTATTTATTATTTAGTGCATGGATATCTTGAAGCGATCGGTGATCAAATATCGTTAAGCTGCGAAACTGAAAGGGTTCGTTATATGACAGGTGCTCGGGCTAACACGGTCAGCAGAGATAGAGGGTCGAATCAATCTCGAAACCAGCCTTTCCTGTGTTTTTTTTATGGATATTTTCATCGCAGAATGGAAGACGGTAAAACCATAGCCAGAACTGACTACCTTGGCCGTTTGTCCTCTTATCTCAGATTGTTTACTTCTGTGATATCCTACTAGGAAATTGTATGGTGCTTGATCTGTCAATTGGTAAAAGGAATATTCAGACAGCAGAACTATCATGTTATAATTCACAGTTTTATGCTCAAATAGCATCACTTTTTGAAGGGGCAATTATGATTGCTTCCAAAGTGTGAAAGGTAAAGCTGAATAGTGTGATTACTGCCTTTTTAATCATACAATATCCGCCTTATCTACTGGGCACTCGCTTCGAGCAAAATGTTTCTCAACGACTATATCGACAAACTGTATTGGTCTGTAAAGAACCCTTCTGAAAATGGTAATTTATCGCTTACCTTCACAACATGGTTATGGTTAACCCTACCAGGCCTGGGGGACGGAGGCAAAATGCTTCCCATACCAAACTTTCTCTGCTATCTCCGGAACGACAAAAATTGAGAGCTAACACTCCGGGACTCTATAGCTTATCATATTGGGGTCATTTTGAGTCTATTTGCATAACCCCCGGAGGACAGGATCATGGGTAAATTCAAGATGTCGGCCAAGTGGGGTACCAGAAAAGTGATGTTTTCGTCATTTATCTTCAAAATTTCTGCTTTTCCGTGAAGAAAAGTGGGCAAAAACTATTTTATTTCAATTTATCATGTAGTTTTTGAGGGGAAATTGCAAGAATGAAAAATTCAAAAAATCTAACCGAAAAATCGACCAAAAAGTGCCGTTTTTGAAAATGACTGCACTGTGACGTCATCAAAGCCGATATCTTGAATTTTTTACATTTTCTGATAGAGCTTGACCCAAGGGTATAGTGTGGTAAGGTTCAACTCCCTAGCTCAAGGGGTAAGAAAAATAATTAGGGGAGAGGGGGGCTATTTCGCCCCCCCCCCCCCACCAGGCCTGGACAGGTCCCAAAAAGCCCAGGCCAGATAGGATTAAACAAATAGTCATGTCTTGGTCCTAAATCACGCATGTGTAAAGAACCAAGAATGATTCTATCCAGACTGATCTCATAATCTTTTCACCAGTAAGCACTTTCATACCTAACTGAACCTGTCCTGAGTGATTGTTAATTTTCCCATCGCATGAAGAGGTTTTAATCATTACCCTTACCCGAGTAATAATTGTTGTTTTCGTGAATTGTATAGAATAAATATAATATTGAACCCTACCTAACCGCGCCTCATGTCAGATTTCATTTATATAAGCAAATTCATATATAACTATATCATACCTAAGTGATTGACTATGCTCACTTGCGTTATCTATGTTCGGGGTCAGGTCGAATCGATCGAAACCGTTTCTGGATGTTCGTATAATACAGTTAAATACCTAAACTCAAATTATCCAGGTTTATCTCTGTCGTTTTGTCATCTTGGTTTTACTTTCAAGTACAGGCCAGTCTGAGACTAACTCGATCCTTCTCGAAATAACTTCGAAATAAATAGATGAAATATAACATCCACTTCGAAACCGGGTTCTTGCAATTGAGATCGAAGTGGGATGTATCCCAGGGAAATCGACAAGTATGCCGTTTCTCACCTCCCTGTTTCAGTCGAAAACAAAATCGAGTTATTTCAAAGGCATGGAGAACCCAAGTTGATTATTTTGGATCTGACCTCTCGAAGCATCACAAATTGGGACAGCCTTTCTGAACGATATGATATACTGAAATTTAACCCCCAAAAATAACTAACTCTGGGTGCATTATTTTCTAGTTGGAGTAAGGTACATCATGAGCTTGGAGGTGTTTTATAAAATTACAAGCCCTCTTATTCAATTCAATCGAAGACGCAGATGTAGGCAAGGCGACCGGTCAGCATGAAAATCAAGGTACTAACAAAGGTTATTCATGTGCGACAGAGTTGTCTTCAGTTTGATTAGCGCATTGATACATTTGTTTACTTTTCTACTTTGACGTCCCTTTACAAATGGTCATCCATATTTATGGTAGATGAACTATACGAATTGTTATTCAAGGTTATGTTGTCAGACGATTTAATCTAGTTGTAACCAAAACTCGATGTAAATCAGTAAATACTTCGATTTAAATATTCCGTTCTTTTCTACGTCTGTTGATAATTCCTGTCCAGACTGGCACTTATCATAACATGGTATCTGTGCGCGTGGATGAATCAGTTTAACGCACCGAAATGATGCGTAATCTTAGTTCCCCCAAATAGGGATCTTGCCAGTTTAGGGTTGTGAATTGTTGCGAATAACGCACTGAACACCATGTTTGTTCACACAGGATAGTCGGAGTGCTTTCCCTTTACTCGCGACCTACGTTCAAATAGTGAGGAACACTGAACATGTGCAGCTAAATAACAATTTGGTATTGACAGCTTATAACACGGTCAATAATGATAAATGTGAGGAGATTCACTCTTCAGGTACTGGTGTAATTTTGGTTTGTTTGCGCTTGATATTTGAATTGATTCTCAGTAGTTTTATATAAACAAATTCATAATTATCGAAATCTGGATCTATTGCAAGTCAGTGCATTGCAAGTTTATGTCATATTTTCTGATACATTTCAGTTTGTAAATAGGTGTTTATCATGGGTAAATGTTCTAATGATCCTTTGAAGTACCAAAAGCGATGATAAATTAGCTATCGCCTGCTTATTGTAAAGTGTAGGAATATTCAAGCGGATTACGATGACCTATTCCATGTTTTATGTGAAAGGCCTGACTAGCGGTTGGACAACATACGTTTGTAAATTGAAGATATTTTGTATGCATGTTCTATAGAAATGATAACTATTCTATATTTAAGTAGATATGCACCTACAGTATAAATAACACTACACAGGTGAATGATGATAACATTTATTCAAACAAGAATTACTTTGAAACTACAGACAGTTCATGCTGATATGCATAAATGCAAGTTAAATTGAAACTATTTGTTAGTTAAATCACACAATATTAATCATGATACCTGATATTTGATTTACGAAGTATTATAAAGAGTTTATTTTATTTTCTGTAATTACAGAACAGTATAACAGTACAAAAGTACAACGGTATTACAGTAAAATCACAGTATAAAAGAACAATCAATGTACGAGGGTACAAACAGTGTGAACAACTGTTAACATATTGATGAACAGTTCGATTCTAAATATACTGTTTCGGAAGATCTCCAAACATAGTCTGATTTCTGTCTTGCATCAAATTTCTGAAGAGGTCAGGAGTACAAAGAGTACTGATTGTGCATATGGCATATACATCTTTCGCTCAGTAGCATATGCTAAATCCTGTGTTAAATGAGAAGAATCCAATCAACGTCACAAAACATTATTGCAGAAACTTACGAAACTTGGCTATACTACCAAGACTCTGCACTAAAAGTTTCTCAAATTGGCGATGGCAAAATACGAGAGTAGCGTGCAAGATATATGACGTTACATTTCGTAACTTAATTCGGGGCTTAAATCGCATGAACTCATGTACTTCAATATACTAATGGTGTTCATATGAAAGCCACAATCAAAACGTGACTGAGATACATCCTTCTTTAGATAACGACTTTGCAACGAAAATCATAAGGATAAAGAATACTGATCATCGATATGGATTTGTTATTCTCGGAATATCGTGTTGTCTTGCTGGCATCATCTGTTGATCATTTCTCTGTTGTTGGAAAGCCTACGTTTATGTATAGTATGATTTTTTTTTAAATTCGGTGCTAATGCTGTTATCGAAATCAGGCCGTTGATTTACGGAAGCGGATATTCTGTAATGAACCACGGTTGAATATTGAATGACTAACTAGATATATTAGAATATACTCTTGTATATTACAATCAAGTGAAAATTCAATACATTAGTCACAAAATGGTCCGCAAAGAGAAAGGATGTTTTCTCGGCTCGACACTCATTTATTACGTTGTTTTAATGCGTGCACCAGGTGTTCTGCTTTACGAAAGGTATATATCCACGGTATAGGTACGCTAAGTCTTAATCGGCGAAAAAGTGCAAGTCATGTGGTAAGTCGTTCCTTAAAAAACATAGATAATTTCATGAGACGCCTCATATTCCAGGCATGCTCCTTCCCGAGAACATTGCCTTGGTCATCAGTCAGTTCGCTCTTTTATTACGTGATGGCATTACAGGACTGTGCCTTAGAGAAGGTTGAAGGTTGAAACGATAGTTTACGTAATGAGGCAACCGATTTATTATCGACAGGAACATGTTATACAGTCAGACGCAACGATAAGAGGATATGGAAAACCCGATTTGATTAGCAAAACCACGTATAATGTTTCGTATAAAATCTAGAATCACTGTACAAACAGACTGCTTCAATCTTGTTTAAATCCCCAATCTGTTGAGCCTGAGCGACTTTATTATTCGAATTCCTAATTAGTTCCTTACGAAGTATTGACTTTGTGAGACATGTATAGCAGCTGGAACAATTTAGTTGCTGGGGATGAAAGACATTTGTCAGAGGTACGAAAATCCAAGTACGGATCAGTTTAAAAATGAGTGTAATTTACGCTGATGAATTCACTCCGCTATATTAGTATTTGTGTTTTGACTACCGAGAGGATATGATATAAATCCTATTTTCTGGAATGCACAAAATATTCATACAACACTTGGATCGGAACATTTACAGAGAATCAGTGATAAGATATAGAAAACATAAGGAAACGGAAACTACTTGGTCATACTTACACAGTCATCTAGAAAATCTGGAGCATTAACAATTCAAACAATTTAGGGCATGTCGGACACAGTGCATATAGGGTTGTTTTGCAACATGGCACGGCATTCGGAAAGGTAGAGTGGAAAAAACACATCTCTTGGTTGCTCTTCAGAAACAAGATAACTGCTCTGACCGGGCGATATTTTTGTGATTATTAGTCAAAGTCACGACGATTCAGATATTGCCATTAAGGATAACCTGAAATTAACAATACCCTTACGCTATCACAGGCAAAGGCAGGAACCTGAACATTATTTCGACGAAATCGAAGAGGGACTCGGTGTGACCGGCGGGGCCAGACCTTAGAGCTATTTATTACTTCGGTGCACAGAGATTTGGGTGTCAATAAACTTGACTCATCTCAAAGTAAATTGATTCTCTATACCGTGAGAGTCCAAACTTGCTTTCGTATAAAGCGTAGAACATTTAGAGAAACCCGTACCGTGTGGCTAAGTAGTGACTCACAAGCGATGAGATTTTTTCAAGGTCAGCTATACAGGTATCTTCTAGAACTTTGAGAACTGGATAGATGAACATATTTTTGTCCCAATATCTTAGCCTGTAATGAGTCAGTCTAAATGGACGCTAATCAATGTTCATCGACGAAGTCTTACGTCAACCACATTCATCAAATATAAGCTAATATATTATTATTATTTCCGTCCCCGGATGCGCATGGATTACATTGCTGACGACAAGATCAATACCGGCGAAAGTGACTGACGGATGACTTCGTCGCGGGAATGTAAAGCCAAGTGGTCTTGGATATTGATAGAATATTTCGGTCATAACGTGCAGCATTGTCGTCAGCTTTCATTTTCACTGTGAGGAATTTCTCTCTATGATATGTAAAAGTGATATTTGACCCAGCTTCTTAATGAGATTGTTTGACCCAAGTTTCCTTTAATTAACCTCAATATTATATCGCATGATAAAGTATTCGATTTTAACATTGGTTTTAACATAATGTTACTGGCTTTAATCTGTCTCGACATTGCCCAAGCGTGCCACAGTAGAATCCGTTTGAGTGCATATGTCCGACTGCTATTTAAAGCAACAAAATATTGTATTAAAAGGCAACTTGGCGGTTCTCGTGCTTGGCTACCTAACTATAGTCTATAAAAATAACTCTTTCATATGACATTTAACGATAGTTGTCGTATCAGAAATCGTAGAATACAGTGCGAGCCGATAGTCCTACCTAAGCCTCGGCCAATTCTTCTGAGATCATTGAGAGGACGTATATTTCAGAAATAAAACGCTGTATCACCACACTGGGATTACTGAGGTAAATTTGAACCTAGTCGTATAAAATGTCAAGCACACTGTCAGAATTACAACACATATAAGGGAAGTGGGAAGAGGTGCCGACATACTGACAGAGCCACATGACTTCACAGTATAGTCTTCTGGTTAACCTATTCTAAAGCACATACCAAGAATCTAACGATTCGTAATATGTGTTGTATCTCAGGTACGCTTTTATTGTACCTGTTCATGTAGCAACTTGGATGACATGACCACACGGCCCCTAGCACCGGCATAAGCGGTGTTAGATACAAATCTATAGAGCTATGATGGAAATGCTCTGACAACTGGTATGCTGCTAATTGCTGAGCTGTGTCGCTGTGACAACTCGTGTACTGGGAATTGGTAAGATGTATCGTCGTCAGATGAAAATGACGGCATTTAACACGAAAGACTACTCTGTAAGGCCCGATGTCGACTCAACATCAACTTCCCACAATGCAAACATATATCAAAGACCAAAAGGTCTGCACAGGGGGCGAGCTGGGCCAAAAAGAAGAACTGGGCGAAATTGCCCAGATATTTTGGAGTATAGACGTTATGGACCCAAAGATTTTGGGATGTCCTACTGACAGTGCAGGTTATCACAAGACAATTAGAAATGACCGATGTGGGTGTGCAACTAAAAAATTAGCCTTTTTTAGCTTCAAAAAACTGGTTAACCCTTTCAGCCGAACATCCGAAACTATTGTATTTTTTCAACTCACTGGCAGTCTAAGATGCACAGCGAACGAGAGGATTGGTTTCTCCCCACATCCTTAAATTTTTGTTTTCGTCAAAGCAGAAAGTTTGAGTCAAGCTCTAAGAGAAAATGTATACGTATCTAGGATGGTCACCTTGGATTGAATTTTTATTTATGCATTACTATGCAGTACTGCAGTAAGGTTTGGGTACTATCACGCAGAAAAAGTCAAGCACTCCAACAGAACTGCATTCGAACCTGTGTATAATGGCATGATTCAGTTGTTATGAGATTAGGAATATCACCCATATAAAACACAAAAGCCACAAGTAACGTACCAGCACCCTTCGCTGGCATACTGGTTACAGTCTCGACTCTGACACAACGTTCATTGGAAATATGGGCTGTTACATCTTATGCTGATTTTTTTTAGTGATTATTCGTACACACGTTGGGTGAAAATCACGTGATCGCGAAATCTTACGATGCGAGTAAAAGGCATTTATAATTGCAATTATTAAAAAAGGAGCGTCACTGACGTAAAGGGTGTTCAGTCTCACGGTAAGATTTAAAGAAATTATGGGTTAAATTGCGAAGAAATAAAGTGGCAGCCTATTTAGCGAGCAGCTTCTTTGACAAGTAATGGATCCCATCAGACGGGTTAGCTAAGGCCGATGTCGTATCACGCCATGTTATTATCTCTGGCGAAGACAGGACGAAATGCATCGATAAAAAGTATAACCTGACGTATAAATACTACCAAATGGGTAATGCAAATCACGAGTTGGCGAAGTATCAACCAACTAGATCCTGATGTATCTAATTTATCTTCCATATCTTACAACTGTTAATAACTAAAATATAATCGCGACTGATCCGCAATAAAATATGGGATTTTCATACTTTCTAGCATCTTTAAGCGAATACAAGTTTATTTGAATCCGAAGCTTTATACATGTTACCCATTATATAATTTCATTATAAACTATTATTGACGTCTGCGGGGTTGCCAGAAAGGTGGAAATCAATTCTTATCCGAAAGGCAATATTAAATAGCTGTATCCCTTCACCCACAGTAGCGTCAGACTGTTTTTTAATGTATAAAGTTAAGTCGAAAACTTCTTTATCATGAAGATAATACGCTACATTAAGTTCATAAAAAAAGAGAGAGCGAGAAATGCACACTGTTCCATATATCTGCTACATAGTTTAAACATGTAATACTGGTGATCTTATATTTTGGTATGTTGACTGGCATTCTGTCCCTAACAAAAATCCTGAACCGACTAAAATTATCTCTCTACGTAGAAGGGCTTCAGTGTCAAATCATCCATATTCGGATAAGATATCTCGGTCTCACCCGGTGATATGCCGATCATGCACATACATGTATATGTTATTTTAATACACAGTTTGATGAAAAAAAGCGCCTTTCCTTCATTAGTGTACACTACTCAAATAAAACGTTTATTAGGATGTACAACAGAAAATGGTTGGTGTGGAATTGATCATCAACCACATAACTCAGTCATGGACATTTAGAGGACAACGCCTTGTAGCGAGTTTGAGTTAACCAGGATCTTTTCAGCTATTCAAAGACTGAAATGTTCACAATACGACCACCTATCAAGGCGGAACTTCACAGCTGCTGTAGATCTTCTGGAGCACGGTAATAAAATGGAGCGCGAAGTAAGTCAATAACGCATGTGAGTGAACATGGCAAAGACTGATGAATTGTTAAACATTCTACCCGCCGTACGTGCAATAAATAAATAATTATCGCTAGTGCAATTGAACAGTGTTCAAGCTACCGAGCTACTGATGAGAATACACGCTGTGCGTATAGGCTCGGACTGAAAATTGCTGAAAAAAGTCATCTCAACAGATTTTTTACATGAAGTCTTCAAATTTCTTTCACTCTACAACAGTGCAGTGATATTTCAGGTCCCTGTCAGCTTCTGACACTGTCAATAAACAAACTTATGACGGTGATTTCTCTGAGACCCATGTTTAAGGCATTGATGTATCCAAATCTTGCTCCTGAAAAAGGATACCACCGGCAAGTCGTGTATTAAAAAAAGAGTTTAACCAGGGGGCCAAGACCGCAATTTGATGAAAAGCTCAAAAGTCTTGCTGTAAAGGGTTGTTGGGCATGAATAGTTTCCATATATGCATAGTAACAAAATGTAGGTGAACAACCATGTAAACTAGCTACTGGGAAGTTTTTATTGGGTCAGAAAGTGATGACGTCACAGATAATCCCAAAACTTCCAAATTTCATCACCCCCTCCTGCAAAGGAGGCACCATGACATTAAAATAAAACAAACATGCATGCTCTGGCCTGATAGCTTACTGCAGTGTGGTCTTATCTAGCCTAATGTTGAAAACAATATTCAGAAGACCGATATTAAATTCAAGATGGCGTCCATGCTTTGTCATGTTCACCGTTTGTCATTGGCCTTTTTCATCATTTGTCATTCATTTAATATATATATATTAAAAAAAATATATATAAGCATATATGGCAAAATACTGTTCGTAGACTACACAATCTTCCAGCTGCTGTGAACTTTTTAATATATGGCTTTAATAGTTATGACGTCACAAAGAATAAAAAAGGTATCACTTCTTTTCGATATATTTTTTTAATGTTTTTTTCTTCCTTTCTAGCATTTGATTCTACAGATACGTATTCTAAATTCACAAACACGGCAAAATATGACGAGAAGCGTAAAGACTTTATTCCAAAGTATACCTCGTGCAGGATAGCATAATTATAGCTATTATTCACAGAGTACATGACCAGGATCATGCGAATATAGCCAAGTCGATAATAATATGTCACGGTAGACTGAAGTATGATGTTTTCCTGTGTGTTTCTTGATGATAAAGTTTGCCTGGAATTGAGTGACAGACAGCCTCACATTATTGTAAATTTGAACCATTATATACCGGTAACCATTATGCTATCTGTCGAGGATTATTCAAATAGATTCAAAATGAGCCTAAGATGATCAGCTGTGATGTGAAACCTCTCAGCTCTTACAAGTATCTGCTTCAAGCTAAAAATGATCACTTGAATTAGACGAATAAAATTTTACAATACGTGTTTTGAAGGACTCCATGTTTCTGCCATCTTGAATGCCTCAATAATGTATTCTAGTGAGGATTATGCAGATAAGCTCAAACTAGGCTTATTAATAGATAGATGAATTTAAGTTGAAAAAGCTTGACAATTTTACTGTCGGCTACATGTCTTGAACATGAAAAACATGAGCAACATGAAAATATGAGTCCCATAATAGCCCACATGGTTGCAATTTTCAATTTAACATTTACTTCTCAACTGAAGATTAAAATGAGCATAATTTGATACACTATGGTGTGGATCCGACTCTGACTTGAAAATAATACAATAAGGAGCAAAATGGAAGAAAAAAATTGGATGGACTACTTATGGCCGTCAATTTGAATTACAGTGATAAACTGTAATAAACTGAAGACTAAGGAAATACATTGAAAATGGGTGTAAGGTGACAGGCTATGATGTGAGACCCCTCATTTTGTAAAAGTCCACACAATAAGCTAAGACGAATGGTTCACATTATGCGAGCAATTTAAAAACAGCGGGATTTACAGATGCACATGACCGTCATTTTGAATTTGACCATCATATCTTAATCTTAAAGAAATGCAAATAGATTCAAAACTAACGCAAGGTATTGGGCTATGATAAGCGGTCCATCGGTTTTGATAAATTTGAACAATGAGCTAAGAATAATTCACTGAATCATAGGAGTAACATGAAAAAGGCTGATTTTAAGATGACCACTTGACCGCCATTTTGAATTTGACCATCGTATAGCGAGAGAGAGAATTACGGTTTAATGTCGTGTTCACCAATATTTCAGCTATATAGCGACAGTCGAAACTGACGCAAGGTATTGGGCTATGATAAGAGATCCATCGGTTTTGATAAATTCGAACAATGAGCTAAGAATAATTCATCAAAGTATACGAGTAACATGAAAAAGCCTAATTTTCAGATGACTCCACATGACCGTCATTTTGAATTTGACCATCATATCTTAATCTTAGGGATATGCAAATAGATTCAAAACTGAGGCAAGGTATTGGGCTATGGTAAAAGGTTCATCGGTTTTGACAAATTTGAACTATGAGCTAAGAATAATTCATTGAAGTATAGGTGTAACATGAAAAAGCCTGATTTTCAGATGACTCCACCTGACCGCTATTTTAAATTTGACCATCATATCTTAACCTTAGGGAAATGCAAATAGATTCAAAACTGACGCAAGGTATTGGGCTATGATAAGAGGTCCATCGGTTTTGACAAATTTGAACTATGAGCTAAGAATAATTTATTGAATTATAGGTGTAACATGAAAAGGCCTGATTTTCTGATGACTCCACACGACCGCCATTTTGAATTTGACCATCATATCTTAATCTTAGGGAAATGCGAATAGATTCAAAGTTGACCTGCATGTAATATGTTGGTCTATGATTAATAAAGATCCATCGATTTTGAAAAAAACCCAATAAGCTGAGAATAATGCTTCGAATTATACAAGCAAACTGAAAAAGCGCGATCTTTTAGGTTGGCCCCATATGAGCGCCATTTTGAATTTAACCGTCATATTTTGACCTGAACTATGCAAATAGGTTCAAGGCTTGTTTTTCTGCTGAAATGACAAAAAACCGCCAATACCACATACATTTGACCTAGCTTCAAACTCTATTCCATCAATAATATTCCACTGGCAAACAAGCAGATGTCGAAAGACATGCAATGACCTCCATGAAAAACCGGGACTTTCGATTATTGGCCCATGGTCTATATTTCTAACGCTTTCCTTTTACCTTTTTTTCTATTGAACCCATACTCACTAATAGCGGTTTCACCTGGAATAATCTCCTGGAAACAATTGGTTAAGAATGCAAGGAACATGTATCATACACAGCTTTAGATTAACCTGTCCCCTAATTGGGATTATACCAGCCACGTTAATGACGATTTTAGCTATAAATAAGTATTTCATATTAAAAGAGACTAATAATCGTACATTTGAGATGGTCCCGGATAAAAACGTATTCCTAAATAGCTAGCACACTAGTATTTTCGCAATATGTTTAGGCCTTAGGAGTAACTGTTATGATTATATGATGATTTTGATACCCAGTAGCTCGAAAATCTACATTTCAAGAAATACCCTGACATCGATATAACCTACATTTCTTCCTGAAATCTTCAAACTAGAGCACTCAAACTTTCGATAATATATCACTATGCCATCGCTGGACTTCTCATACAGTTAATACACTTTGGCTCGGCAATTTAACCTATAAGAAACTTTGAAAATTGAAAAAGTGGGGAATTTTGATTTTCAGCCGACATTTGGAAATGACCCCTAAGTGACGTCACTCTAGTAACATCAAATCTAATATTTTGAATTCAATATATTCACTGATCAATGGTAATTGTATTTATGCCTCATAATAGACATCCAAGTACACAACAAGGAACTTATTGTTATTTGCATAACCCTTCCCCTATCTTCTGTAGAACCAGGGTTTTATCAAGGAGAGTTCTATTGTAGCCTATAACAAGCTTCCAGTAGCAAGTTGGCGGGGTTGTCCATGTGGAAAGTGTTACTGGGTATCTACAGAATATATTTAAACCCAACAACCTTTTACAGCAGGACTTTTGAGTTTTATCCCTCTGGCCCCCTCGGTAGTTCCTGTTCCGCAACGGGCAGAAACTTATACATGTACATACACGATGGAATAGAGGTGATGAGAAATGCGGCCTTCCACAGGTCTTCTGTTTCTTTGCTCATGGAGCTAAGCCCTACGTGAACAATTGATTCGGTCCATTTTCACGTGTGACTGCCAATAGGAATTTTAGAATTCTCGTTATATTTTAACTTGGATTTGATGAGTTCACGACACACACATAATGTGAAGTGTGGTCTCTCATACGAGAAAGCAAAAAAATGACAGATCAAAATGGTATAGGCACACGAAAACGATTTGTTCGCCGCTCTTCATGGACAATGAACACAGAGGAGGACCAGTTCAACCACATGTTAAACACCAAAGTTGTTAATGGAGGAAACCGTACCCAATCGGTTAATTTGTTGAAACCTCTGAGTTTACAAATTTGGCGATGATTCGTTTTGATGCTTTTAGAAGCTTAGTTGTTCGACAAAACCCCACAGTTTGCATTGTCCGTCTTGCATTCCATGCTTTTATTGAGATGAGCTTTCACGAGTCAGGTCTTATACCATTTGGTAACAGGTAACTAGCCTCTTCAGAAATCGGCAAACGAGAGAGAGTGATTGAGACTGGCAACCATTGTTGTTCTATGCTAGGTAATTAGCCCTGCATTTGATGGACGTCGTTCAGCATCGGGCGATAAAGTCACAATAATGGACTTTTCTCCATATCCCACGTCAGATACACGGAGACATTCCGATTTTGAATCTTTAATGTACTGTCATCAAACACGAGCCGCAAGTGTATACCCTTGATAGCTCGGAATGTGGGTCGATTCAATCTGCCATTTAGATGAGTAGTAGTAGAAATAGACATTGCTGATGTTACCAGGATATGCATGGATTTAATCCACTAGAGACGGTATGGTGCGCGTTGTTATTATCGCAAGGTAATATCAATATTGTAGTAGTCTGTTTTCTACATGAAGATAGCAAACACCAGTACAAAGAGAAGCCTTGTGCTGAATTGGACGCCAGGACATAGCCCAGGTGGTATATGAATATTGCTGCATCGCAAAACTAGAAATAAAAGGGAAGGGTTCGTCACAATATTATGGTCCAGCCAAGGATCATCATGATGTATTTGTAACTCTACGGAAACCGAAAAAAATAAATTGAAGTTAGACAATTTTTATCATAAATTTTGTAACGATTAACGTCAATATGTGAAGGCTAATCAAACCTGAACCATATTTTCTTCCCATCAAATCCGTTTGACTGACGACGGAGATACTGTAAACTTTAGCTGCAAATCCACCTCGTCCAGATTGGCTTGATTGCAAATATAATGTACTATAAGAGATCCCATAGCCATACAAATGGCTCGATACAAATGGCTCGATAACTGTAAGAGCAAGATGGAAGTTGCCATGTAATATGCTATCCTACCAGCAGTGGATTACAACACATATAAGGGAAGTGGGAAGAGGTACCGACATACTGACAGAGTCACATGACTTCACAGTATAGTCTTCCGGTTAACCTACTCTAAAGCACATACCAAAAATCTAACGATTCGTGATAGGTGTTGTATCTCAGGTACGCTTTAATTGTACCTGTTCATGTGGCAACTAGGATGATATGACCACACGGCCCCTAGCACCGGCATAAGAGGTATTAGATACAAATCTAGATAGCTATGATGGAAATTACAAGCGTCTGGTCCGTCATTCATAATTCAGCCGTCGTCCATTAGAGAATATCCGCGTCCATAATCCAAAGACCTATCCCATATTCCATATAACAGTATAAGCATCAAATTCAAAAAGACAATCATAGTATACATAAACATAGGCTTGTATCCTGCAAGAGAGAAGCGGTTTTCAATGATGCCGGCAAGACATCATGATGTTCCAAAAAATATCAAATCCGTATCTCTGATCAGTATTCTTAATCCATAATATTCGTTGTAAAGTCGTCATCTAAAGAATGATGTATCTCAGTCACGCTTTGATTGTGACTGTTCATATGAGTACCATGAGGATCTTGAAGTACTTGGGTTCATACGGCCCTTAGCCCCGGGTTAAGCGGAATTAGACACAAGTTACGAAACGTAACGCCATAGATCTTGCACGCTACGCTCGTATTTTGCTATCAGCATGCGATATGTATCGCCAAATTTGAAACTTTGAGTGGAGGCGCTTGGTGGAATAGCTCTGTTTTATAAGTTTCTGCAACAATGTTTTGTGAGGTTGATTAAAATCTTCACATTTAACACAGGATCTAGCAATTGCTACTAGGAGAGATATGTATACGCGATATGCAGGTCCCACTGGAATATTACTGTCCAGAAAGGGTAGTTTACGATGTCGAAATTGTAATTATCTCTTTTGAATTTATAGAATCACTGTACAAACAGACTGCTCTAGTCTTGCTTAAATCCCCAATCTGTTGAGCTTCGGTAACTTTTTTATTCGAATTCCTAATTAGTTCATTACAAAGTGTTGACTTTGTGAGACATCTATAGCAGATGGAACACTTTAGTTGAAACAGAAGCACACTAGGGATGAAACACATTCAAGTATGGATCAGTTTTGAAAAATGAGAGTAATTTACCCTAATGAATTCACTCCGCTATATTAGTATTTATGTTTTGACTACCGAGAGGATATGATATAAATCCTGTGTTCTGGAATGTACAAAATATTCACACAACACTTGGATCGGAACGTTAAAGAGAATCAGTGATAAGATATAGAAAACATAAGGAAACGGAAACTACTTGGTCCTACTTACACGGTCATCTAGAAAATCTGGAGCTTTAACAATTCAAACAATTTAGGGCATGTCGGACACGGTGCATATAGGGTTGTTTTGCAACATGGCACGGCATTCAGAAAGATAGAGCGGAAAAAGCGCATCTAAAAGATTGCTCTTCAGAAACAAGATAACTGCTCTGACCGGGCGATATTTTTGTGATTATTAGTCAAAGTTACGACGATTCACATATTACCATTGAGGATAACCTGAAATTAACAATCACCTTACGCTATCACAGGCAAAGGCAGGAACCTGGACATTATTTTGACGAAATCGAGGAGGTACTCGGTGTGACCGGCGGAGCCAGACCTTAGAGCTATTTATTACTTCGGTGCACAGAGATTTTGGTGTCAATAAACTTGACTTATCTCAAAGTAAATTGATTCTCTATACCGTGCAATATAGAATCCAAACTTGCTTTCGTATAAAACGTAGAACATTTAGAGAACCCCGTACCGTGTGGCTAAGTAGTGACTCACAAGCGATGAGATTTTTTCAAGGTCAGCTATACAGGTATCTTCGAGAACTTTGAGAACTGGATAGATGAAAATATTTTTATCCCAATATCTTAGCCTGTAATGAGTCAGTCTAAATGGACGCTAATCAATGTTCATCGACGAAGTCTTACGTCAACCACATTCATCAAATATAAGCTAATATATTATTATTTCCGTCCCCGGATGCGCATGGATTACATTGCTGACGAAAAGATCAATTCCGGCGAAAGTGACTTACGGATGATTTCGTCGCGGGAATGTAAAGCCAAGTGTTTCTTGAATATTGATAGAATATTTCGGTCATAACGTGCAGCATTGTCGTCAGCTTTTACTTTCACTGTGAGGAATTTCTCTCTATGATATGTAAAAGTGATATTTGACCCAGCTTCTTAATGAGATTGTTTGACCCAAGTTTCCTTTAATTAACCTCAATATTATATCGCATGATGAAGTATTCGATTTTAACATTGGTTTTAACATAATGTTACTGGCTTTAATCTGTCTCGACATTGCCCAAGCGTGCCACAGTGGAATCCGTTTGAGTGCATATGTCCGACTGCTATTTAAAGCAACAAAATATTGTATTAAAAGGCAACTTGGCGGTTCTCGTGCTTGGCTACCTGACTATAGTCTATAAACATCACTCTTTCATATGCCATTTAACGAAAGTTATCGTATCAGAAATCGTAGAATATAGTCCTACCTAAGCCTGACCCCCTCCCCGGCCAAATCTTCTGAGATCATTGAAAAGACGAATATTTCAGAAATAACACGCTGTATCACCACACTGAGATTACTGGGGTAAATTTGAACCTAGTCGTATAAAAGGTCAAGCAAACTGTCAGAATTACAACACATATAAGGGAAGTGGGAAGAGGTGCCGACATACTGACAGAGCCACCTGACTTCACAGTATAGTCTTCTGGTTAATCTATTCTAAAGCACATACCAAGAATCTAACGATTCGTGATATGTGTTGTATCTCAGGTACGCTTTTATTGTACCTGATCATGTAGCAACTTGAATGACATGACCACGCGATCCCTAGCACCGGCATAAGCGGTATTAGATACAAATCTATAGAGCTATGATGGAAATCCTCTGAAAACTGGTATACTGGTAGTTGGTGAGCTGTGTCAACTCGTACACTGGGGATTGGTGAGATGTATGGTCGTCAGATGAAAATAACGGCATTTGACACGAAAGACTAGTCTGTAAGGCCCGATGTCGACCCAGCATCAACTTCCCACAATGCAAACATATATCAAAGACCAAAAGGTCTGTACAGTGGGCGGGCTGGGCCAAAAAGAAGAACTGGGCGAAAGTGCCCAGATATTTTGGAGTATAGACGTTACGGACCCAAATGTGTTGGGATTTCCTCTTGACAGTGCAGGTTATCACGAAACAATTAGAAATGGCCGATGTGGGTGTGCAACTAAAAATTTAGCCTTTTTTATCTTCATAAAACTGGTTACCCCTTTCAACCGAACATCCGAAACTATTGTATCTTTTCAACTCACCGGCAGTCTAAGATGCACAGCGAACGAGAGGTTTGGTTTCTCCCCACTTCTTTATTTTTTTGTTTTCGTCAAAGCAGAAAGTTTGAGTCAAGCTCTAAGAGAAAATGTATACGTATCTAGGATGGTCACCTTGGATCGAATTTTTATTTATGCATTACTATGCAGTACTGCAGTAAGGTTTGGGTACTATCACGCAGAAAAAGTCAAGCACTCCAACAGAACTGCATTCGAACTTGTCTATAACGGCATGATTCAGTTGTTATGAGATTAGGAATATCACCCATATAAAACACAAAAGTCACAAGTAACGTACCAGCACCCTTCGCTCGCTTACTAGTTACAGTCTCGACATCTTATGCTGATTTTTTTAGTGATTATTCGTACATACGTTGGGTGAAACCCACGTGATGGCGAAATCTTACGATACGAGTAAAAGGCATTGATAATTGGAGTTATTAGAAAAAGAGCGTCACTGACGTGAAGGGTGTTCAGTCTCACGGTACGATTTAATTCCTCGCAAGTCGTCTCTAATGAAATTATGGGTTAAATTGCGAAAAAAATAAAGTGGCAGCCTATTCAGCGAGCAGCTTCTTCGACAAGTAATAGGTCGCATCAAACGGGTTAGCTACGGTCGATGTCGAATCACGCCATGTTATTTTCTCTGGCGAAGACAGGACGAAATGCATCGACAAAAAGTATAACCCGACGTATAAATACTACCAAACGGTTAAAGCAAATCATATCACAAGTTGGCGAAGCATCAACCAACTAGATATCGATGTATCTAATTTATCTTCCAACTCTGACAACTTTTCATAACTAAAATATAATCGTGACTTAGCCACAATAAAATATGGGATTTTCATACTTTCTAGCATTTTTATGCGAATACAAGTTTTTTTGAATCCGAAGCTTTATACATGTTACCCATTATATAATTCCATTATAAACTATTATTGACGTCTGCGGAGTTCCCAGAAACGTGGAAATCAATTCTTATCAGAAAGGCAATATTTTACTGTGAAAAGGTAAATGCTCCGGGTGGTATAATAGGTTCCTTGTCATTTTTCCTGATGGCATCTGTATGTATTATACAATGTAGCTATTAGCTGTGTGCTACTAGCGGAATCCCCAACCGTACCACGAGAGTGGTATAGGGGTGTCTAATAATGTTTTCAGTGAAAATAAATTCACAATTTCACGTGTCACGAGTAATAGAAATACGGCATGTTTTCATGGTCCCAGATACCAGATTATCGGATTAATACGGAGGTCTTGAAATGTTGACAGCAGTGGAACTCTTCATGTATTATCATCAAATAGCTGTATCGCTTTACCCAATGTAGCGTCAGGCTGTCATTTTCAATGTTTAAAGTTACGTCAAAACTTTCTTTATATGAATGTAATAAGCTACATTAGGTTTATAAGAGAGAGAGAGAGAGAAATGCACACTGGTCCATATATCTGCTACATAGTTTAAACCTGTAAATATATACAAAATTTAATACAATAATATAGGCCTACCTACAATATTTTGGTATGTTGACTGGCGTTATGCCCCTAACAAAAATCACGAATCGACTAAAACTATCTCTTTACGTAGAAGGGCTTCAATGTCAAATCATCCTGAATCGGATAAGATATCTGGGTCTAGCCCGGTGAAATGGCGATCATGTTATTTCAATACAGTCTGGTGAAAAGACCACCTTTCATTCATTAGTGTACACTACTTAAATAAAATATGTATTGGGATGTGCAATAGAAAATGGTTGGTGTGAAATGGATTATCAGCCACATAACTCAGTCATGGACATTTAGAGGACAACGTCTTGTAGCGAGTTTGGGTTAACCATGATCCTTTCAACGATTCAAAAACTGAAATGTTCACAATAAGGGGGGGGGGATAATATCGCACTCAAGGTTGTGTCACTCATATGGTGACACTCAGTTTAGTTGGGAGATGAAGCCGGAGTACCCGGAGAGAACCACCGCCCGTCGCCAAGTAACTGACAAACTTCCACAAATGGACCAGTTGAGCTCGAACCCCTGCCGGTTCAGCGGTGTGAGGCTAGCGATCACCAGAGAAGCGCCTTAGACCACTCTACCACCGAGAGCCCTGTTCACAATAAGACCACCTGTCGAGGCGGAACTTCACAGCTTGTTGTAGTTCTTCTGGAGCAAGGTAATAAAATGGAGCGCGAAGTAAGTCAAATGCAAGCGTCTAGTCCGTCATTCAATATTCAGCCGTCGCCCATTAAAGAATTTCCGCGTCCATAATCCAAGGAGCTAATTCTTATAATAACATTAGCACCAAATTAAAAGGACAAATCATGGTATACATAAAACTAGGCTAATGTCCTGCAAGACAGAAGCGGTCAACAGTTGTCAATGATGCCAGATAGTCAATAGCGCAAATGAGTGAACATGGCAAAGACTGATAAATTTTTAAACATTCTACCCGGACTAGCAATAAATAAATAATTAGTGCAATAAGCCACATCGTAATTCCAGAAGTACCGCAAATTACCGCATATTCATGCCTGGTGCGAGACTGCTGGGCAGGTTCACGCGCATGCGTTTTCTCGCGAGCGCCGGCGACGCCAGGGTATTTTGTCTTCAACTGTTCAAGAAATTTGCACAATAGATGTTGTTAAAATAATTTGAACCTGCCCTTATGTGCTTATGTTATTTATTAAGCGACTTCTTAAAGAGCAGTCTTTATATGAATAATATTAAATTAAGCTGATTGAACTTTAAAATTATGTGCCAACCCCTTTGATGATATTTATTTAGAAAATCAATCAAGAGCAGTTTTTTATTATTTATTTATTTATTTGTATTTATTTTATTTTAATTTTAATTTTAATTTTAATTTTAATTTTAATTTTAATTTTTTATTTTTTTTTTTTTTTTTTTATTTTTAGATTAAGCTGACTGAACTTTTAATTATTTGCTAACTCCTTTAATGTTATTTATTGAGTGACTATTTTCTTCAAGAGCAGTTTTTATTTTCATATTCTTATTTAAGCTGACTAACTTTTAAATTATGTGCTAACTCCTTATATGTTATTTATCGTTCTTATTGTATATGTTGTATATTTTATGTTATGTTTTATTCAGCTCGACCTGCACGAAAAGAGGTTTGCACCTATTGTAGTCATCGCGTTTTTAAATAAAGATTATCTATCTATCTTCAGTCCCACGCCTGGTATGAATATGCGGTAATATGCGTTACTTCTGGAATCACGATGTGGCTGATTGAACCGTGTTCAAGCTACTGAGCTACTGATGGGAATTAAAACGAGAGATCCCGAAGGATCTTGGCGCCCACCATTGTCAGATAATTGTAAGCTAATGACAAGAGGATTTTTTTGTCCATTGTTACTAAGAACAAACGATTGATTTGTAATTTGGTTTATAGAATTTCGAATCCGAGCGAAAGAGATCGAAAAAAGGACACTGGAAGACACCAAGATATAATCTTTCTAAGTTTCAGGAATTTCAAGATTTTTAGAAACTGTACTTATGTCGGTTGTTATAGTACAAGAGAAACGAGCAAAGTTAGTCTGAAAGTGAATGTACATGTACGGAGGATCCTTCGTCTTCGTTTTGTAGTATTTTTATTTTATTTATTTTTTTGCACGTGTTATCATTGGGTACTGGAAGCGAAGATAAATCTCTTTGAAACTTTGGCATGAGCTATGAAACACACTTAAGATTTTATAATTAGGAACGAATGCTAATTCTGTTCTGTTTACCAGGCTATTTTGAGATATCTCTTTTAAGATACCATGCTCGAAAATAGTAAGATGGTACAATACTTAATACTGAAGGGATCCGGTCCGTGCAGTAATGTTGAAACTTTGAAAGTGTCTGAATCCTGCTTATCTCCCTAGAATCGAAACATGCAGTAGTCTACAGTTGTCGAGTTGTGACGTTGTGTCACAAGAGTGACGTCCCTTCATGCAGCCGACCCGCCGGCAGACAAAGAGGTGGGGCAGTTCACTTGCAACTGCATGGACTAAAGAAAACTGATTTAAAATTTCAAGAGATACATTTTAATTCCGAATTATTTGAACTCCTTGAGATCCATGCTGTACTTCCTGAGAAATCACGATAACAAAGTTTCATGGAGAAATCCAAGATGGCTGCCTGTTGGCCATATTGGATTTTCGAATCGGACCAGAAAAGGTATCTTGCACAACTAGACCCCAAGTGGAACCTGTGTACCAAATTTGAGAAAGATCCATGCAATAGTTCCCGAGAAATCGCGATAACAATGTTTCATGGGGAAATCCAAGATGGCTGCCTGATGGCCATATTAGATTTCGGAATCGGACCAGAAAAGTTTTCTTGCACGACTAGACCCCAAGGGGAACCTGTGTACCAAATTTGAGAAAGATCCATGCAGTAGTTCCTGAGAAATCGCGATAACAAGAATTGTTTACGGACGGACGGACGGACGACGGACTGGCTGACGGACGGGCGACGGACCACGGACGAAAAGTGATTTGAACAGCCCACCATCTGGTGATGGTGGGCTAAAAAAAGAGTTCCTGCTCCGCAACTGGCAGAAACTTATACATACACTATGGAATAGAGTGGATCGGAAATACGACCTTCCAGACGTCTTTTATTTCTTTGCTCATGGAAATGTTCCTGCGTGAACAATTAATTCAATCCATTTTCACCCGTGACTGCCAATAGGAATTTTGGAATTAAAATATTTTAACTTGGCTTCGATGAGTTCAGGACACACACATGGTGAATTGTGGTCTCTCATACGGGAAAGATCAAAATGGTTTTGGCACACGAAAAAGATTTGCTCACCGCTCTTCACGGACAACGAACACAGAGGAGGATCAGTTGAACCAAATGGTTAAACGCCATAGATGTTTATGGAGGAAACTGTTCAGTATATTGCAAATCGGTTAATTCACTCAAACCTCTAAGTTTAGAAATTTAGCGATGATTCGTTTTATGCTTCTATAAGTTATTGACAAAACCCCACAGTTTGCATTGTCCGTCTTGCATTCCAGGCTTTTATTGAGATGAGCTTTCATGAGTCAGGTCTTATACCATTTGGTTACTGGTAAATAGACGAATGTCCTCTTCAGAAATCGATGAACGACGGAGAGTGGTTGAAACTGGCACCCAGTGTTGTTCTATGCTAGGTAATTAGTCCTGCATTTGATGGACGTCGTCCAGCATCGGGTAATAAATTCACAATAATGGACTTTTCTCCATATTCCACGTCAGATGCTCGGAGACATTCCGATTTTGAATCTTTAATGTACTGTCATCAAACACGCCCCGCAATTGTATACCCTTGATAGCTCGGATTGTGGATCGATTCAATCTGCCATTTAGACGAGTAGCAGTACAAATAGACATTGCTGATGTTACTAGGATATCGATGGATTTACTCCGCTAGGGACGGTATGGGGCGTCGTTATTATCTCAAGGCAATATCAATATTGTACTAGTCTGTTTTCTATGTTTTTTTATCGAGACACCGGTACAAAGAGCAGCCTTGTGCTGAATTAGACGCCAGGACATAGCGCAGGTGGTATATGAATATTGCTGCATCGTAAAACCAGTGATAACAAGGAATGGTTCGTTACAATATTATGGCCCCGTCAAGGATTATCATGACGAGTGCTCATTCACCCCCATGGATTCATTCACCCCCATGGGTAAGTTTATAGGGATAAGGATATCGTGTGCCCTTTCTATACTACTCATCGTGCACTACTCATCGCGCATGCGCAGTCAACCCATTCTACTGTAGGGTGCAAGCCTGGCCCATGGAATCTTAGGTAGTGAAAACCCCAGGTATCTCGCCCCACCCTATCCCGCGCCACACCTATAGGGATATGGAGATTGCGTGCCCTTTCTATACTACTCATCGCGCACTACTCATCGCGCATGCGCAGTCGACCCATTCTACTGTAGTGTGTACGTCTGACCCATGGAATCTCAGGTAGGGAAAATCCCAGGTCTCTCGCCCCACCCTATCCCGCGCCACACCTATGCGACCCGCTGTGCACTGAGTAAAGCGGAGTAGGAGGAGGAGGAGGAGTCGGACACGCCACGGATTATACTAGGGAGATGTATTTGTAACACTACGGAAACCGATAAAAATTTGAAGTTAGACAATTTGTATCATAAATTTTATAACGATTAACGTCAATATGTGAAGGCTAATCAAATCTGAACCATATTTTCTTCTCATCAAATCATTTCGACTGACGACAGAGATACTGTAAACTTTAGCTACAAATCCACTTCGTCCAGGTTGGCTTGATTGCAAATATATTGTACTATAAGAGATCGCATAGCCATAAAAATTACTCGATACAAATGGTTCGATAACTGAAAGAGCAAGATGGAAGTTGCCATGTGATATGCTATCCTACCATCAGTGGATGTACGAGTGAAAGCCACCTTGAATCCCCATCTTCATATTCTCCCATACACCGTGAAAAATACAACCACATGACCATTACATTATGCATGCCAAAAAATAAATATCGAACCAAAAGACATTTCTTGACCGTTATTCAAGACTACACTGTACTAAAATACTTAATCCGCTTCTACTACATTTGAGGTTGTGTATGTATGTCGTGGAATCACGCTATTAAATGCCGGCATATTCGTTTTTATTCTCTCCGTTCTTGGACTGGAAAATATAAAATGCAGAGAAACCACGATCAGTGACACATTGAAGGAATATAATTCTCTCTCACCCCGGAAAATTCATCTCAGAAATTATAAGACCCATGAATGCCATGCAACAATGATTCATGATATTGGTTAATGGTTGCCTGTTACTCTCGTCGACTTGCGACACGAGAGATTATTACAATTTGACATAACAAACTGACTGTCTGGGCAGTAATATTTCAGTAGGGCCTGCTTATGGCGTAAACGTATCTCGCCCAGTAGCATTTGCTAGATCACGTGTGAAATGCGACGATTTCAATGAACGACAGGAAACATTATTGCAGAAGCTTGAGAAACAGGACTGTACCACCAAGCGCCTCTACTCATGCTAACATTTGGCAATACATATCCCATCCTAGTAGCAATATACGAGCGTAGCGTGCAAGATTATTGGCGTTAAGTTTGGTAACTTTTGTCTTATTCGGTTTAACCCGGGGATAGGTGCGTGTGAACCCATGTCATTTAATATCCCCATGGTGTTCATATGAGCAAGCACAATATAAAGTGTGACTGATATAAATCATTCTCCAGATAACTACTTCACAACGAAAATCATATGGATTAAGAATACTGACCGCTTCTCATTAACGCTTCTCTCTTGCATGCAATTAGCCTGTGTTGGTGGGTTTAAGAAATAAGGTTTACAAAGGCGTGCTCAGTAGTTGTTTTTATCACGGTTAGTGTGAAAATAGCAATTGAGCACGCCTATGAAATCATTATTTCTATTCTATTGCACTACTCAAATTTATTTTCAACAAAGATTACAATGAAAGGTTGAACAAATATGGTAAACTTTGACATCCTTTCTCCACTTAGTTGAAAGAACTCGTCCAATGATATTGGCACGATGTCCTGTCTCGGTTGGCATCGTGAAGATATCAGTGGACAAGTGTATTCTGTTTCTCAAATGGGAAGTGATTTTATCAGCTGTGTGGAACATACGTGGAAATAGGTCTATCAGTTTCACGATGGAAACTTGTTGATTCCATCTTGTAATTTATTTGTTTATTTTATTCGATTGTTACTTGTGTGAAAGCAGATGTCCGACTTGTGAAATAGAATCTCCTAAATGTACACCTGCACTTGCCGCGTGTTGATTTCACATAACCATGCTAAAACTTTTCAGATATACGCACGGTTTGCTCGATGTTATTGACACAAGTGTTATAATTTTTTTCGTAGATAGCGTGAAGGGTCAGCCTGACGTTTGTGATGTTCGGTATTTTCCGTCACTCGCCGGTTATGTAACTCATTATCGCTGGTTGTTTGACTCATTTTTTAATTTCTATAGTTTGTGAAATTTATTCCCATAACAGATCAGTGATGTTTCTATGTAATTTTAGTATTTTGATCCATCCTGGAAAGCTATGCGAGCGATCCACGTGGTGTGCATATTCGTTCATCTTTCTAACTGTCCGCCATCTTTGTAAACTGCGTCGTAACGTCCCATCTTGTAGACTGAATTGTTTTAGCATTTCATTGACAACTATGTACGTATCAACTCCATAGCTAACGAGATATTGTTCCATAAGTCTCTAGCATATTTCGTAACGTAAAGATCAGGCATGAAATCAGTTATTTCATGGATTAATAAAATGTAAATCATCGCGTAGTTCTCTGTACATACATGTATAATGTTGCATCATGCACGAATACGTAAATTGCCAGGACTGAGGTTGCGTTTCCTGATATTGTCAGTATCAAGTAAAGGATGAATCTTATGAACTGGTAATGACGAATTTGTGCACTTTAAACTCGCTGACAATGAGAAGGAATTAATTCAGAATTAATTTAGTCCTAGTTCCTAGCGTTTTCAATGTTTGGTACATGGTAGCCATGGTTTCAGTCTGACTGTGATTGAGTTTGCTGGTAAGAGTTTTCTCCCTTGTTCCATATTGAAGGGCATAACTCTCAGTGTATACATGTACATTCCATTGTGAGAACTGATGATGCATGAAATAATTTCCAGTTGTCTTATAATTTGATCTGATGAATATGCAATTATTAATTAATTGATTAATTAATTAATTTAGAAAGCTGGGTTTCTGCAAACAATTCAAAGTATAAAATCAAATGATTTTGATATTATATAGCAGATATCATATATACTGTGAATCTTACTTATACCACCAGGATATCTGTTTACCATGCTTAGTGATTAAGCACAGCTCCGCTGTACAGGATAACCATGTGTTGGTTAATCCTCTGGGGGTGAGTTTTCATTATATATAAATTCATTTTTCATGATGTCTATCAAAATTTCATTATTTATTATAATTAGCGTTACATCTTGAATTAACTTGTTCTTTCCATTTCATAATAATCAAATGACTAGATATGGATTACATGTACTCACTTCATCAACTGAATGCGAACAGTGATAATTTCACCATTTGGTAAATGACAAAAGAGATGTATTTAACATATATTTGATCTATTGAAGAATACGACAGTAGAGTTACATGTATGTTTGGTTTAATACTACACTTAAGGTGTCACCCATAAGGTGTAGCCTTGTTGAAAACTTATACATGTAGACTGAAGTAAACCTGATCATAATGTTATACATTGGACTACTAAACTTGAAATATATTTTCATAGTAGTAGAATAGTAAGCACGCATAAAGTAACGTGCGTTAACCATGGTACCGCAACATGTATTTTTATACCATCATTTTTATACATTCCAAGCATAGGCATGGGCCTAGGCAATGGGCATGTATGCACGTGCACCATCCACAATCCTCCTATAGATGTACGAATAACCCTGTCTGAGTCGAAGATGAGCCTCTGTTGTTTATTTGAGCCCCTTATAATAGGCTTAACAATTTTATTATATGCATTATGTCTTTGGACCATGGACGCGGATATTCTTTAATGGACGACGACTGAATATTGAATTGCGGACTAGGCGCTTTTATTCAGTGGTTGCGTTCATCTGGCGACCTAAGGACAGGTTCAGAGGACACGGTCATTGTCAATGTGGATGTGTTTTTCACCTTTTTGCAATAATTTGTTACTATTGTCCTGTAGTGTAGCCTTCCATACTCTCGTTATGACTTAGACTTAGTATGACATTCATGTAGTCGTGCAATAAATTCTGAAATATGTGTTATACTTTTCTCCAGAATTCGTTTTTTAAAAACGTAAAAAAATGTGTCCCAGTTTGCCCCACTATGGGGTTCACTGGGACATCCACTGGGGTGCGATGGGACAATAATCAAAATACATGTTATATGAAGTATTTACTAATATGTTTCATAGGAGTTTAGAAGATTCTACAGCATGGTTAAGTTAGTTGCTATTTTAGATCCCTGCTTTGCGTAAAATATTTTCCAGGGGCCAAATCTGAGGAAAAAAATATTTGTATAATTCTCATTCCAACGAAAGCAATTGACTTTGAAAGTGTTAAACTCCTCAAATCTGATAGGATTAGCAATTACTATCATTTCAGAAACAAAATAATGCATTCTAATAGCATTTTAGGGTGAAAGTAAATTTCACCATTTAATTAATATTGTCCCGGTCTGCCCCAGCAAAACTGTCCCAATCCGCCCCAATTGTCACGATATTTTCCGTTTATGGAAAAAACAAATACATACATCTGAGATAAATAAATCGGTATAATTCAAATTGTACCTTTGTCCATACTTTCTCAGTAGTAACAAACAGCAATGAAATATTGCTGAAGACTTGGTATAACAAAATATCATCCTGTCCTCAAAATTTACTTGGACTGCTCAAAAACCTTTTTTTTTTTTTGCTCATAATTTTTACCAATGATGGTTTTTATTTGTAATCAATAAAGGTGCTGTATGGGGGTGGTAGCTTTCTGCTGATAATAATGTGATGTGCTTCATGCACTTAACAAAGAAGCTAGACGGCTTGTCCCACTGTACCCCAATCTCTCTCTACCACGTTGCATGATACGCCTGCTCTTCAATACACGCCTTGCCGGTCGTCTAAAAATAGCAAATATCGCCATGTTTCCTTCCCATAGTGCAATGCGAGCCACGAGTAAACTTTTGCCTCGCGCATGCTGTAAGTATAAGCACGGACTGAAAATTGCCGAAAAAAGTTATTTCAAAGGATGTTCTACATTTATTTCTTTAGTCTTCTTTCACTCTAGAACAGTTCAGTGATATTTTAGGTCCCTGTCGGCTTCCGTCACTGTCTATAAACAAACTTATGACGGTGATTTTCCCGAGGCCCATGTTGATAGCATTACTGTATCCGAATCTTGCTCCTGAGAAAGGGGCAATAACTCTTAATTTTTGCCACTTTCAGACGACCGGCAAGTTGTGTATTATCCCAAATAACTGTCGGTATGTTGAAAAGGAATTGTCACTTATTAAAACTCCGAAGACAGTAAAAGAACATACATGTATTGCTTTGTTTTGTTTTAGATAAAGGAACAGTTATTCTTTGGATAGACATGCCAGAGAAAATGGCACGCTGGGCTAATTTCCTGTACATCTCTCCGTTATTTCACCCAGATCCATTAGTAACTGACAGATAAATGGGCATATATCTCTCGCTTACATGTCAGAGAGATACACAACAGCTCGAATGACATAGTCGATCAAAGTCTAATCATGGCTTGATCGTTTCTGACTGTTCAGATGAGTATAGCCTGCAGTTTTTTTGAGCTCGTGAAGTTTGTTATTATCCATAGCATCCCGCAAAGATTGAATCAACTTGCTCACAGGAGCACAGATAGATGGTCTGAAATCACTGTAGGGGATTACAACAGAATCAACCGCATCATCTAGGGCTGCCTTACCCATTTTATCAGCTTCAGTATTTTCTTTGATGTCAGCGTGACTTGGTACCCAACAAAACACAATATCAATCTGTTGATCAAATTTACAGTCATATAATTGTAGAATATTCAAGACGGTGAGATGAGTTTAATTCCACTTTCAATTGCTCGGAGGCATGACAGTGAATCTGAGAATATGACATATTTCTTCCTTTTAGTGGGCCCAATACATTCTAAAGCCCACAATATAGCTTTTGCTTCTGCAATGAATATCGAACTTTTACCGGTAGTCGATAGGTTTTAGTTCTGGAACTAAAGATAGTAGCACATGCTACTCTCTCACCATCTTTATAATCATCTGTATAAATAGCCTCATGCGATCTGTATTTTTCTCTTACGAGACCAAATTCTTGTGTATACACGAGCTGGCTCGTGTCTGCCTTTTTCATATTTCGTCAATGTAATATGTACTTCTGGTTTGATTACCTGCCATGGTAGAGTTGGCAAGAGCTTGTTGGGTAAAATTTGATTAAGCTTAATACCAGCTGCTACAATGTGTGGTTTCATACGAATTCCAATAGGTGGAATAATGGAGGGTTTCTTTAAATAGAAGTCGACGTACTGAGGTTTGAAATCACAGTTATATGCAGGATTTGAGTGATTTGAACGCAATTTTGTGATATATTGCAGTGATAGTTAGACCAATATCTGTCCTGCTGTGTACTTGAGAAACTTGCTATCATTAGAATAACAGATTTTTTAGATGCAAATGGAAATACCTCCCGGAACCAATGCGGTCATTCGACTTCTCTAGCAGCGTGCTCCTTATATGACACACTGATCGCTGCCAAAGAATCTAACTACTATAGCATTGTTTCTTTTCTTGGACTATCCAAAGCATTTGACACGGTCAACCATAAAATGTTACTATCGAAACTTGAACAATATGGCTTTCGTGGTCTGTAAGTACTTAACTATCTGTCGGATCGGTCACAAAATGTAGTTCACAACGGCACCTTATCTGAGCCAATGCATGTAGCGTATGGTGTTCCCCAAGGATCGATCTTAGGACCCGTCATTTTTCTTCTCTATATTAATGATATAAGCAACGCAGCAGACGCATTCAAAACTATTTTGTTCGCTGATGACACCATCGTTGTATTTTCATCCACAGATTATACGATGCTATTGCTACCATGTCACAGGAACTTCAAAACCTACATACCTGGTTTTACTGCAATCGATTGTCATTAAATATAAAGAAAACGAAATATATGTTAATAAAATCCAACGTACATAGAACAACAACACTTATTCCCCTATTGTTTATTTGCGTTACTGAAATTAAGCGTGTTCATCAGTTCAAATTCAGGTATATATCTCAATGATCAGCTGAACTGGAAATCTCATATTGATTATATAAATAAGATATCACGGAAAATAGGAGTCATCAACCATATTAATGACATATATAAAAGAACTTTATTTATTCTTTACTATTCAATGATACTACCTTAATTGTTATATTGCAATGTTCTATGGGCGAACACATTCACTACTCATTTAAATTCCTTATTTTTGCTACAAAAATGCGCCTTAAGAAAAACGTGACCATTATTCACAGAATTTAGTATTTTGCAGTCATATAATCTGAACTTGTACTCCTGTCTATTAACGGTCCATAAATTTGTCCATCAGCTAGACTCGGCCGTTCCATTTTCAGACATATTTCACAAAACAATCTGATGTACAACACTAGGGGTAAGCTTTTCAAGCTATATAGATCAATCTATCGCTCAAATCTCTTATTTTATTCTCTCAAAGGACCTCGAGAGGGAAACAAGTTGCCCCCATCCAATAAAAGTATTAAATCTATCTCATTATTTAAATCAAAACTAAAACTGCACCTCAATGAAAACTGACCTGTTTCACAGTTATTGCATGGATATTTGTATAGATATGCTATATTGTTTTTTTTAATTATTTCTCATCAATCGTCGATGCTCATGATATAAATGTTTTGATTTTCTGAGGGATAGAACAAGCCCCTTGGAGTTTTCTTACCGCCAAATTATATATAATCGGCACAATTTAAGAATATTTATTTATGTCTCTAATTTTGAATGCCATTGATGTACATGTGCGATGTTTCAATATTAGTGAATAAATTAAATTCAATTTAAAATATGCTGGCTTGTACTACATCAGACAAGACTGTTTAACTGGGAAAACTGTATAGCAAGCGTCAGATCCGACATTCAATATGAAGCCGTCATTCATAAAAATAATTTCCGCGTCAATAATCGAACAAATTATTTCATATGACAGTTATCACCAATTCCAAATGTAAATGAAATTAATATAATAAAAACACAAGAGAGAAACAGGCATGTACGCAGTAAAACTAGAAACCATGGCAAAGAATCGCTCGCTATTCATTCAATTTTTCATGAAATTCTTTCATTAGCAACGGGCACTGTACGTCGTGTTTGGAGTTTTTGGAGATATTTCATCACGTAAAGTGTAACGCAAGCAACATGCCTGGCATGGTACATGCATGCCAAATTTGAGAAGAATCCGATGAGAAGTTCCCAAGTTATTGGTCAGAAATAAATTTCAGATTTTGCCACCAGGTAGCTTCGTCATTTACTTCGTTTTACCTCGAGCCTACACAATCCGTTAATTCACAAATTTGTGTGATTTTCCTCTGAGAATTGCGAGAAAACTATCGAAGCTACGTTGAAATGGGTGACATATTTCCGAAAGAGCTGCTTCTGGACAATATAATGCAACAAACTGCAAGGCTGTGCCACCTATAGTTCCAGGGTTATAGCTCCAACAAGATGTGTTCAGTTTAAATTCAAGATGGCGGTCAAACCACGAGACAAAGAAGCAAAAATTTTGCATATTCGTGATCGGCATATTCACAATGCATATATGTAGTCACTTTCGCCGTCAAAAATCCGTTATTTGAAAATCTGACAATTTTGATTGGCCAATGGCGGCCATTTTGTTTTACGGAGCAACTTTTCAAATAGAAATCTGAGAGACCTTGGTCCATCAGTCATGTGTACCAAGTTTCAAGTTAATCGCTTCAG
>JAVTVY010015866.1:0-59222 GCA_036873755.1 Hanleya hanleyi
CAGTGGGCGTGTTTCCGATTCCCAGTGGGCGTTGAATGCCCATATTACTTTTTGTTCGGGCTTGAACCAATCGTCCCTGATCTCCTACCCATCATGTTTAAGTTTCACGGCCTTCCGAGTGAAAAATGTTTCTGGACGACAACGGGCGCTGTATGCCCATGACTCTCTGTCACTTTTCTCAAAGTCAATGGCATCTGGACTAAATTTCACAACCTTTCACCCAAACGAAATGGCCCTGAACTGGGCATCCATTTCGAACATCTTTCTACTAGTTTACCTACAGTAGCCCCAAAAAAATCTTGACGAATTTTCAAGATATTTCGATCTGGACAGTTGTCGTACGTGCCGGATAAATAAACAAACAACAGAGATCGTTTCTAAATTATAGTGAGATGAAGTGGAATAGCTAATACTCATCCTTCATGGTTTGTTACCTGTGTTTATATGAAATTCATCGGTGAAGAGAATTGCTGAAGATGAGATTGTGGTAGAAGAGAATTGTTGAAGATGAGATTGTGGTAGAAGAGAATTGTTGAAGATGAGATTGTGGTAGAAGAGAATTGCTGAAGATGAGATTGTGGTAGAAGAGAATTGTTGAAGATGAGATTGTGGTAGAAGAGAATTGTTGAAGATGAGATTGTGGTAGAAGAGAATTGTTGAAGATGATATTGTGGTAGAAGAGAATTGTTGAAGATGAGATTGTGGTAGAAGAGAATTGTTGAAGATGAGATTGTGGTAGATCACTACACGTAATCAAACATCGGCATATGATCTATTTTAACATGATGGATGATCACCAGCGTCGATCATAACGCATAGCTAATGCTTATTCCTTAGTGTCACCACATACCTTCACAAGTGAATCCATCATCTGGCGTGGTGTATCCAGATCGACAGGTACAAGAGAAAGTTCCGTTGCCATTATGACAAATGTGTGCACACCCGCCATTTGCCGTTGTGCATTCATCAATATCTGAAAAAGAGTGAAAACAAGTTTGCATTCAAACTCGTGTCTTTTTCGTCGTAAATGATGTCTAATGTTTGAAACAAATACTGTTAAACCGTTCCTCTTAGTATACACACGTCTTCAGAAAAAATATCAAGGCAGAATACATTTTTATGTTAATATCTGAGGAGCTAGGTCAGCTTATGCACAGGATCTCCCTTGGATTACTCCTAACCAATTGTTATTTCTGCGTTGGTGGGGTTGTAAAACCTAGTGCTTTACGAGAGACATTGTATGTCACCACACTATTTACTTCTGAGCATAGGACACATTCGACAACTAATGAAACGGAAGAGAACATCAAATTGTGATTATAACATAGTTATACAGCATCCAATGATATTAATAAATTTTATCATTGTTATCTTGGGGTCTACTTAATATGGCATATCAATCGTTGTACTGTCCTCGTTCATCGAAGAATGACATAATAATTTTTAATCAATTAAACCAACAACTTTTTTCTGTAACAACGAATCGAGTATCAAAGAAGTTACGAAAGAGTCCATCTGTTTCTTTCGTTTTATGTATAATAAGACATGAAATAGACATACCTATACAGGATATACCTTCATCTGGAGTGCTGTATCCTCTTAGGCACTCGCAATCATGTGTACCGGGAGCGTTAATACATTTCTGGGAACAGCCTCCATCGTTTGCCCCGCACTCGTTAATATCTGATTTGGGATATGATATGCGCAAATAAGACAGACGTTGACAGGCAAATAATTATTTTGCTCTAGTTCATCATGAAACGATTTATATTGTTAAACAATCGTGAGACAACAATGCAGGCAAGGGGTTACAAATCTGAGAATTTAATTCACCAGTTGTTCAAATACAGGAACTGCTCCAACCTATTTTCTACTTTTTTTAATTTTCAATCGCTATGAGACTGCATATTATGATTTACTTTGTCATATCTTAATTGTAACGTCGTTTACAAATGGACGCATATATGTAGGTATGAATTGTGATTGTACCTACCCTGGCACGTGTGACCATTATCCTCCGTTTTGTAACCATCTCTACATGAACATGATGATGCTCCCATGGTATTGATACAGTTGTGAGCACACTCCCCGTTATCCTCTTTACACTCATCGATATCTATGTAAATCATCACGAAGCGCATAAATACAGAAATCGTCATTGCGTCAAGGTTGTCTGATGTGGAATGGAAGCTACTTAGCGAGTCACAATTGGATAATTCGTCATCGCTGCCATTTAGAATTGATGGCATAATCATTTGACCTTGCGGTGACCTTTCAAATATTAATGCCCTGATGACCTACATAATATAATTGACGGCCCATAGTCGCAACATAAACCTGTCTGGACAATTCGGGAATGTGATCCCAACTTGAACCGTTACAGCTGAGAAGCTATAGTGGAACAGAAGATCGAGGTGTGACACCAGGATTTCTGTTCTGCTTTATGTGCTTCCACATACTAGTATATTCAATATATAACCCAGGTCCATTGCAGAGTTTGGACGACATGTTTTGGCGATAACAATGACTGACCATACATGTATTGTCAAGTTTCATTCCGTTCGTTCTCTCATCACGTACCTTCACAAGTGAATCCAGCATCTGGCGTGGTGTATCCAGATCGACAGCTACACGAGAATGTTCCATTGTCATTATGACAATTCTGTGCACACCCTCCATTTGCCGTTGCACATTCGTCAATATCTGAATAAAGAATCAAAGAACTTTAAATCAAACTCATGACATTTCATTTATAGATAATGTTTGTGTTAAATGATGACAAATTATCTGAACGTGTGTGTCTATGTTCAATTTCTATGCGTACGTTTCGTGACTATCTTCAATTTAAAGGGACCCAAAATAATTTGGGTAGGCTGTGTTTCTATCTCGAAAATCAACTGGATGTTCAGAAGTTTACCCAAAGAACGGATTGGCATTACCGTCGTATAATTACCCCGTGTGTTCCATCACCCAGTACGACAATAACTCTATGCATTTTCATGTAAATGTAATTTTCGTACACGATTACGGAAATAAATTAGTAGCAATGCTTTAACTTAATTATAGATTTTCTGAACATTATCAAAAGCATATTAACCGAAACTTCTTAATCACAGTATCCAAAGTTGTGCAAACTGCGGATAATACTTTGTGGTGTCATTACCAGAGACAGGTAGCAAATTATCGATACTTACATTTTCCGGAAATAGAACCACATTTTCAGCAAACTGTTTAGCATTAAACCCGACACTAAAACACTGTATAGTCTTGGTAATTCTATTTCTCTAGGAAACAAACTGTGAATACTCAACAACTGCTCTTTTTAGTCTTATTAATTTCAACATTGAATTGGGATGGGATAATACGAAGGAAATGCATTAATTTCAAATGCCATTTATTAATATTTTGATATTTAAAATGAGCATTCGGCACTATAAATGTTTGATCAATACGAAAACGGTGTATCATTATGGTCCGATTGTTAACAAATAAAAGCTGTAACCATGGTAACGACGTTATAGATATATGGAGACAAAGCCTACCGTAACAAGATATTCCATCATTTATAGATATATGGAGACAAAGCCTACCGTAACAAGATATTCCATCATTTATAGATATATGGAGATAAAGCCTACCGTAACAAGATATTCCATCATTTATAGATATATGGAGATAAAGCCTACCGTAACAAGATATTCCATCATTTATAGATATATGGAGATAAAGCCTACCGTAACAAGATATTCCATCATTTATAGATATATGGAGACAAAGCCTACCGTAACAAGATATTCCATCATTTATAGATATATGGAGATAAAGCCTACCGTAACAAGATATTCCATCATTTATAGATATATGGAGATAAAGCCTACCGTAACAAGATATTCCATCATTTATAGATATATGGAGACAAAGCCTACCGTAACAAGATATTCCATCATTTGGAGTTGAATATCCGTCCATACAGCTGCATTTGAACGACCCTGGCTCATTGTCACAGGTCTGCGAGCAGCCGCCGTTTCCTGTAGCACATTCGTTGTTATCTGCCAAAAGAGACACACAAACCCTGGAATAGGCTCAAAACCAGTTGATTGAATTTACGTACTTATCATTCAGTCTTCAAAAATTGATAAAAACCGTATTCTGAAAGCATAACTTGCTTCACTCCTCAATATATCAATATATTCATAAATGAATTATGAGAAAAGTGCCAGTCTTACTCCGTTAGCTAATCACATGCCTTTTTACTCAGCTCTTAATAGGACGAGGATTCCTGATCTTCTGTAAATCAATAAATTCTCGACGAAACTATAACTATATATTGAGGCAGCTATCGATCAGAGCAATTGCAATTTAATTTTAATGAAGCCCTGAATCCAATCCACCGACCGGGCGCTCAATGCAAACGTAAACTCCGATTGTGGAATATCGGAAAATGTATTTGTGGACTGCATATTCCTTAAAATATTCATGTCGTAGTGCCTTACTGCAGTCGGAGGCATTCAAAGCATAAACGCTTCGAAACGAAGTATATCTGTAAGTTCCGGTGTTCATCCCAAACGTCTCAAAAAGGCCAATGTTACTCTTATATTCAAGAACGGTGACAAGAATGCTGTAAAAACTATTGACCTAGTTCCCTCACCACTATTCTCAACGGTCTTCGAGAATGTTTATCATGTCCAACTATTAAGTCATGTAAACAATATTCAACTGATTGTCAACATGGAATTTTTTCATGTAGGTTCACATCGACAAATCTAGTAGGGTACGTCGATAAACTTACTAAATGCCTTCACGATAACAAGCAAACTGATAGCATTCACATTGATTTTTAGAAAGCCTCTGATACCATAATTCAAACACTTCTTTTACAAAAGTGAAATGCCTATGGTATTAACGATACATGTTTACAACTTTTGAGGACGTATCTATGTTGTGGAAAACCGTGTGTCGTAATAAATGATTTTAGTTCTTTTACCAAGGATGTAAAACCAGGCGACTCTCAAGGGTAAATTTTAGGCCCTCTTTTATTTTCCATATATGTTAATGACCTGCCTGAAATTAATCTTTACTCTAATATTTCTATTTACGCTGATGATTCGAAAGTGCTTAAAGTAATAACATCGGTACCTCTGCTGCAAAATATTTAACCTCAAACACATTTCGTTTGGTATCGGCAGATCAAACCGCTTACTGTTAACCCAGAAGTTATAATTATAATGCTGTGCTTCCTTTTTCAGATGTCTCACCTTCACAGGTGTTTCCGCCGTCTTGGCTGCTGTATCCCTTGTTACAACTACACGAAAAGGCGCCGGGTTTGTTCTGGCAGATCTGGTCACATCCACCATTGGCGGTGGTGCACTCATTTATATCTGAATTTGGAAACAAAATACGGCTGATCTCTAATTAAGAACGATATTGAGAGTAGATAATTAGGCCTGTACTTTTCTGAACTTTTCGAACAAACATGTACGGAGACATTACAATGATACCAAACATTAAACCACCACTTTTAAAACGTTTATTCCAAAGAGTCTCAAAACACACTGATTGCTTAAAACACACAATACGAACTTGAACAATATGGTTCGAATTCGGGCGTACCATCACAGCTCAGTCCTTCATCTAATGTACTGTATCCAGTCATACAGCTACATGAGAATCCACCAGGAGCGTTATGGCAATTCTGAGCACACCCGCCATTACTGGCATCACACTCTGCGATATCTGTGAACAAAAATATTCATGTCTTGCTTAAATACATGTTTATTCATGTCTTTAAATACTGAGTTCGAATGAAGAAACTAACGAGCATCGCGATGTGTTTCTCTCATCATTGAAAACCCTTAAACAATTCACATGTTTTCCATGCACCTAACTTGCTTCTTAAATATATATTTATGCCGTGCATTCTTGGGTTTGGAGTCAACAGAGTTATATAGAACGGGTATTTATTGATGATAGTATATACGAGTCAAACGCCTGTATCCATGTAATGGTATATTTGGTGAATGCAATGTTTGCTTACCAAAACTGGAAATATATTATCAGCAATAAACGCATTTGATTATGGACATGGAACTGCTTCGTGAAAGACATTTTAACTATTGAATGTCTGATTTGAAGCTAGTTTCTAGAATAATTTTATCACATCGACGAGCCTGGCAGATGTCTCCATTACTTTTTCAACCCGTAGTACTGTGCATTGTGATCTAATTAGCTCGGTCTTGGGAATCAATACCCATGGGCAACTGAGATAACCATACCACAACGTACCACCCAGACGCCGCAAAATTAATCGATATATCCTTTATGGTCAGGTATCAATTCTGAGTTTCATTGTCGAAACAGATGACCATATACTGCTGATACATAGTTCTGCAGGGACTTGTATTATACACGAAGTAAAGTATATACGTGTCTTCATGAGTTCTCTGAATATTCAAAGACCACGTTAGAGGATCATCCGAGTGTGCAATCAATCAGAACAAATTCAAGGACCACTGATCAATTTAAATTTCATGAAATATCGGAAAATGAAGTGCTGAAAGTTCTTAACAATTTGGATACGATTAAATCTACGGGTTTCGATATGTTAGCTCCTAAATGTATTGGGGCTTCTGTATCTGTAACCCACAGATCTATTGCTTCAATAATGAACGCTAGTATACGACAATCGAAGTTCCCGACTCAGTGTAAAAATGCAGAAATCCTTCTTGTATCTAAAAATGGAGATTCGCTTAGCATAACAAATTATAGACCTGTAAGTATTCTAACAACGGTTTCCAAGATACTCGAGTCGTGCTTGAATTCACAACTTTCAGGATTCTATTTTGTCTGTTTTGATGTCAGCTTTGATGTCAGCTTGCAGAACGCGCCGATGAAACTCTGTTGGGATCTGATCAGGGTAAAACTGAAGCCCATTTACTCATGAACATAGAGGAATTTGATGCGATTTCTCATGAACTACTCGCTGCTAAGTTAGATTACAACACATATAAGGGAAGTGGGAAGAGGTGCCGACATACTGACTGTGTCACATGACTTCATAGAATAGTCTTCTGGTAAACCTATTCTAAAGCACATACCAAGAATCTAACGAATCGTGATATGTGTTGAATCTCAGGTACGCTTTTATTGTACCTGATATGATCACACGGCCCCTAGCACCGGCATAAGCGGTATTAGATACAAATCTAGAGAGCTATGATGGAAATGCTCAAGACAACTCGTATATTGGTAATTGGTTAGCTGTTTCGCTGTGACAACTCGTACATTGGAGATTGGTGAGCTGTATCGTCGTCAGATGTAAATGACGGCAATTAACACAAAAGACTAGTCTGTAAGGCCCGATGTCGACCCAGCATCAACTTCCCACAAATTCCAACATATATCGAAGACCAAAAGGCGTACGTAATGTCTTCGACGTCCGTTAAGGTACTGATCAGTTACTTAAGAAATCGAAATCAAAGAGTTAAAAAAAAACATGGAAAACCCTCTAAAAGAAGTGCCCCAGGATCAGTACTAGGACCAAGTTTGTTTAATAGATTCTTTCCTAAATATGCCGACGATGATACGCTTTGTTCAATAGGTACTATTCAACAAGAAGTAGTACAGAAATTATTAATAACAATACAATGGTTCTATGTTAATTTACTACAAGCAAACCCCGAGAAATTCCACTTTATGCTAACCCGGAATGATCGCCATGACCTGTTGATAGGCGATGTGGTATTAAGTCCGGACAATGGTGTTAAATTGCTGAGTGTTCATTTAGATGATAAGTTAGATTTTAAATGTCATGTAAAAGAAGTCTGCACTGCAAGAGGGCTGGCAGGCAACTCAGCGCACTCAGACGGATATCACGTTTCTTAAATGTAAAGTCAAAACTGTCAGTGTGTAAGGCGTTTATATCTGCTAACCTAAACATGAATTGCAGGCAAGCACCTAAAAGGTGCGTGGACCCCTCAGCCTGTTTTTCTTAGTCAAGTAGGATCAGGGCTGCATCTAGAGCCAATTTAGTTCCGAAAAACGTACGAGCGCCCAAAACTCAAATGAAACAAAAAAATGAAAGTGCTGTTGTTGTTCAATTTGAAAGGATTTTTGAAGGAAATACTCCTATAAAAAGCTTTTGAGGGTCTCGGTATCGATCCGATTGCATAGCTGGGTATTGAATTTCATGTTAATAAACCTCTGTTTTGTGATTGATCACAGGCTCTTTGCGCCGAAATTCACTAAAAACAATTGGACCCTCAATAAACAAAACTGGCAGTTTGGGATCAAAAATTGACAAAAATTGAAGCATTATGTTGTACCAGTTAAATGTGTGGACACAAATATGATTCATGCAAAAGTTTTAGGATAAATCATATGATGTAAAATAGAATGATTTAACAGCAAAATTGAAGACAAATGTTGTCCGTCATTTAAGGCGAGTTATTTCATATTACACTTCTGAAATAAAATATCTTTTGTGCAAAAGCTTTAGGATAAACCGTATGATGTGGAGTAGAATGATTTAATAACAAAATTGAAGAAAAATGTTGTCCTTCATTTAAGACGACGCGAAATTCAAAATAACAGGGGTTCGATACTGCAGGGATTCCCCTGCTAGTTATTTGATATTCTTCTGAAATGAGATATGGTTTGTGATAAATCGATGTAGCAAAATTGTTGTCCTTCATTTAAGGCGACACGAAATTCAAACCTAACAGGGGTTCGATACTGCGGGGAAACCCCGCCGGTTATTTCCTCTTGTACTTGTGGAATAAAATAAAATAGAATTTAGGTGATTCAGCATGTGTGTGAAAAAGCAATGTTCACTGCATCTTACACATATCACATGAGGCTGAGAAGCTGTGGATAGGAAAAAGTCGAAAACTTTAACATTTAGTCCCCCAGGGGTGGGGAAATCCCCCCAAGGGTAGTGCATAGGTTGAACAAGTGTAGCATCATGTAAGCTCCCAGAATATATGGGAATTGGGGGGTTCCATCCAATGATAATCTTGAAACTTGAATGGCCCAGGCTTTCTTGTATCAGGGAACCTTCAAAAGTCACAATGAAACATGCAACCAATGGTTCCCGATGGGCATAGATAACAGTGAAAAAGCCAAGCCATCAATAAATAAATAAAAATAATTAAAAATCATGAAATCATCATAGCCATCTGAAAATCTAATCATTTCATCAGTCAAAATCAGGAAGCTCTCACCAAAGTTTGGTCAGGCCCGACTTGGTAGATCTGCAGATATTCAGCGGACAAGAACATGTTGATGGGCATAGATAACATTGCAAAAGCTGAGCCATCAATAAATAATAAAAAAAATAATTAAAAATCACGAAATCATCATAGCCATCTGAAAATCTAATCATTTCTTCAGTCAACATTCAGAAAGCTCTCACCAAAGTTTGGTCAGGCCCGTCTTCAAAGATCTGCAGATATTCAGTGGACAAGAACATGTTGACGGACGGACGGACAGACATGGCAACGACAAGACCCCACAACCCTATGGGCTAAGGGGTAATTACAGATCTATAATTTGTGATCTGGCTAAATTGAAACAAAGCTGACATGACAAGGAATGAAAAATTTAAGAAAGAGCATAACGTAAGGTATATCACGTAAGGTATATCACGACAGCTCATCTTTAAACGACGCCCTCTTAAGTGAAGCGAATGTTTCCACAGTGCTGGTGAAGTAGAAAAATCTTCTTATTGAAATCTACAAGTCGCTTCATCAAGCCTCACCATCGTATATCAAAGATGTATTCACTGTAAAGCCCGAGTCGTACTAATTAAAAGTGTATTAAAAGTATGTCCACAGTTAAAGATTTCAGCCAGCTCTTATCAAAGTATCAGTCAAAATATGTTTCCATATAGAACACTATATTAATGTTTATTTTTATTATCTATATTTTCTGTTGTTATTGTTTGTATGTTGTATCGGTAATAATATCACCTAGCGTGCTAATGTTGTGATGTGTGTAAGCAACGACGTTAAATTAATTATCTTATCACATCTTATCATTTCTGCAAGTGTTATTTGGGGTATTCTTTGGATAAAATATTTTAACAAATCTATTCTTGGATCTCAGGAAACCTTTTTCCTGGACACTGTTTATTTTCATGCACTTTCCTAATCCCACCAGACATCAAAGGGTATAGTTTTAATCAGGTGATATATTTGAACACTTTGGGTGGTTCGATGTTCATACAGGGATGTGTCAATGAACTTATCATTTTCTCCCAACAGTTATACCCGGCAGCTATAAAGCTGTCAAAATACAAGCGTCTAATCCGTCAATCAACACTCAGCCGCCGCCCATCAAAGAATCTCGGCGTCCATAATTCATAGACCCAATTCATATAATATCATAAGCAACAAAATTAAAAAGACGAATCATAGTATACATAAAACTGGGCCAATTTCCTGCGAGACAGAAGCGGTCAACAGTCGTTAATGATGCCAGCAAGACATCATGGAGTTCCAGAAATATCAAATCCGTATATCCGCCTCGCTCGCATTTTGCTCGCATCAAGGTAAATGTATGGCCCATCTATTGCCTGAATGGGTATGATGACTTCATGCACATGTCAATTCGTTTAATTCTGAGGGCTGATTTTATATAAAAATCGGGCCGAAAAGGATTATCACACAGGTCAGCGCAGTGTATAATGTTCTTTCTAGCTTAACCTATATTGATGATCAGACACAATAATAAGGCGCGCAAAACTGAACATAAAACAATACACACGGGCACTGGCGGTCCAATTCTGAACAAATGAGCTTTGAGAGACCATTAAATTTACCCGCGTAAGCGACCTCTCCTCTTCGTTAAGTGTATTTTAATAACAATATAGTTAATACATACCAAAGCACACTTTTCCATCGTCTTTAGCGGTGTATCCCTCTCTACACAAGCAAGAGAATGAGCCGTTATTGTTCAGGCAATCCTGTGCACAACCACCATTATTTATTGTGCACTCATCGATATCTATAAGCAAAAAACAATATTACACAGAACATCTTACAAACGGGTCAAATACAATCGAGTTACGTCATATCCTTTGTGGACTATAGATGCTGTTTCTTCAGGATATGTTTTCAAGTGATATATAAGTTCACGTTCGTACATTAGCTGTATGCATGTTTCTCTGTTAATATAAATTCCGTCAATAACCTAATAAGCTTTTTACGCAAATAACATAAGGTAGATGATAAAAGGCGTTCAAGAGTTCACATTTCCTACCTTTAGCAAACGGGTCATGTTATACGTAAGCTAATATATTGGCTGACCTGACACGTATAACAATCTCCCCGATTACAGGTACATACCGGTACAGATAATGCCATCGTCTTGTTCGTTGTAGCCGTCGTTACAGCTACAGGAGTGGGAACCGTCCGAGTTTTCACAGATTTGACTACAATCGCCGTTATCCACCAGACATTCATTTATATCTATAAATATGTACATGAGAAACGTCATTATAAAACTGGCTTTTTGGAATAATCATTACTGCATTACTTAGCGTGCTATGTTAGTCTTTAAAAGCAGGAGGGGGGGGGGACATGGGGCACAGTGGGACTCCTTTGTTACGTACAGGAAACCCATTACAATATCATCAGCAGAAAGCTACCACCCCCACACAACACCTATATTGATTACATATAGAAAACTATCATTGGTAAAACATTACGAGCAAAAAACTGTTTTTGAGCAGTCCAAGTCTGAGGACTAAGGATGATATTTTGTTATACCAAATTTTCAGCAGTACTTCATTGCTGTTTTTTTACTACAGAGAAAGGATGGACAAAGGTACAATTTAAATTGTATAGATTTATTTTCTCAGATGTATGAGTTAGTTATTTTCATAAAATTAAAATATCGCGCACCTGGGGCGGACTGGGGCACTTTTGCTGGGGCACACTGGGATAATAGTAATCAAATGGCATTAAAATGCATTATTTTGTTTCCTAGGTTATATTAATTGCTAACCCTCTCAGATTTGATGAGTTGTACGAAGACTTTCAAAATCAATTGCTTTCGTTTGAGTGAAAATCATACAAAATATTGTTTTCCTCAAATTTGGCACCTGGGAAATATTTCACGTGAAGCAGGGATCAGAAATAGCAACTAACTTAACCATCGCTGTTGAATCTTCTACGCTCCTATGGAACATATTAGTATATACTTGATATAACATGTATTTTGATTATTGTCCCATCGCACCCCAGTGGGTGTCCTAGTGTACCCCGGAGTGGGGCAAACTGGGACACATTTTTTTACGTTTTTAAAAACGAATTATGGAGAAAAGTATAAGAGATATTTCAGAATTTTTTGCATGAATATGTCATACCAAATATAAGTTATAACGAGAGTATAGAAGGCTACACTACGTGACACAAATAACAGAGATTTTTGCAAAAAGGTGAAAAATGTCCCAGTGTACCCCCAATCTCCCCTATACTTTCTGAGGTTCGTTCAGGATATGCCCAATTTACCGTAATACATTCGGTCTATACATGTATATCTCTGAATTTGGAGGATGTTTTTTTAATGGTGTTATGAATAATGGCTGGTTATGAATGTCGGACTGGCAATTTAGCCATATCTAGCCTAGGCTTTTCTTAGACCCTCCCAGGCCTGACCGGGAGAGGGGGGGGACATTTATTATTATTTTTCTTACGTTTAAAGTCAGGGAAATGAAACTTTCCACACTATACCTTTGTGTCAAGCTCTACGAGAAAATGTAAAACAATCCAAAATGGCCGCTTTGTTGATGTCACAGTGACTTTTTTATCTATGTAATTTCTTCGCAAACGTTGCATGATAAATTAGAAAATAATAATTTTATATGAACTAAAATGGTTTTGTTCACATTTCTTCGCAGAAGATAGCAGGAATTTGGAGGAAACATAGCGAAAACATAACTTTTCTGTTACCCCACATGGCCGCAATTTTGAATTCTCTCATGATCCTCTGCTCAGGTGGGTTAAGCAAATAGGCTCAAAATGACCCCAATATGTTAAACTATAATTTCACTGGGTATCAGCGAAGGTAGGATAAAAAGTTCGATACTTAATTGTTCAACACCCGTTATCATAAACAGTTATTTACTTATAGACCATAACATCGGTTTCCTAGCACAACAATTAATCATTAGTCACTAACTCTGAAGAATATTCTTGTAACTGTGCTTCCAGAGAAGATAGACTCTACCCAGGTCCTGCCTGACAGATCTGCTCGTGTAATAATAAACAAATCTCTTGGTAGCTTGGAGCTCCTCTCCCAAACAACCTCTTTATCTATATTTCACCTAATTTCGGAGTTATCATGCCGATAGACCATTTCGCTACATTTAAATGGGACAGTTGGTATATTGATAAACATAACTGAAGCTTCAGTGGAGCAATTGCCACTGAAGAGTTCCCACATAACCAAGTAACAGTTTTAGTATCCTTATATCTTCCACTAGTGATGAAAATCATTGAGCAGTAAAACATCGACGATTACTTCGCAAACCTTGATGAGTGTAGAAAAAAAACTACAACATACCATCGCATGTTTTTCCGTTATCGGTTGTGGAATAGCCCGGTTCACAACGACAAGATGACGAGCCTTGTGTGTTGAGGCAAGTTTGGTGACAGCCCCCATTATTGGTGACACATTCGTCAATATCTGATAAAATAGAAACAGTTGAACTATCCTACTTAAACAAATAAGTTATCGGCAAGCGAATACTAGCCAGCTGTATCGGGAATGTCCGTTTGACGTCTTGGCGGGTTTGACGTCTTGGCGGGGTTGACGTCTTGGCGGGTTTCATCTGCTAAATGACCCCGTGTAATGGAATTGAATGAAGTCAACTATTGCAAATCGCAGTTTGTATTAAAAATGAACAGTTCACAGAATGCCCAAGGGGGATAACTAGCTGTCTTGGCTAAAACATAATTATCAATATATGAAACTGAATTATAAAAGATATGAAGCGCGATCTCAATGTTTGATAGTCAGTTATGTACCCTGTGATAGTCAGTTATGTACCCTGTGATAGTCAGTTATGTACCCTGTGATTTCTCCCCTAGCGGGATCTCAATGTTTGATAGTCAGTTATGTACCCTGTGATTTTTCCCCCCTACGAGCAACCCTAAGCAGAGCTGTGTGGAATTGGAGCGATATGAAAGAGGAATGCTGTATATCTTATTAATTGACATTAGTGGGAATGAACTATACCTGCACAGGTTTTCGTGTCTTCCGCCAGAAGAAACCCGGATGTACAGCTGCAATTGTAGGAGCCCTGGTTATTATTACAGGTCTGTGAACAGCCACCATTATCAGTCGAACACTCGTCAACGTCTGTATAGGATTGAAAACAACATCGATTGCTATCACACTTTACAAACGATATCAGATTTGTAGCCTATGATTTGGGATTAAACACAACATTAAAAATGGTGGAAAGCAATGCCGGCGTACCAGCAAGAAGACATATGACCCCACATGCAAATATACTGTCTGCAAATGTCTAAAAACAAACATCACAAGAACAAAATATGAAGATATCACTGGGATGATTTGTATCCCAGCCACGCTTTTTTGTAGCTTTTTATATGGGCATCTGGGATAACATGATCACACGGTCCCTAGCACCGGCTTGAGGGTAATAGGTACAAATATTTCAGAGCGATGATGTGATAGCCCTGTGGAGTCATCTGTTGGAAAATACGAACTATGTGAGCCCAAATAAAGAGAAACGGCATGAGATTACATGTATCTGGATAGCCCACATGTAGCTCACAATAGATCAAAGTTGAGATTTAAATCAATGCTCAATGTGTTCCTCGTGGACGCATCGCATACATCCGATATTTGTCTATCGGCATCCAAATGTTATATATTGTAAAGTCAATTACACCAGGTGTGTCGATCTAGAGACAGATGGTTATTTAAATACATGGCAATATCGATATCTTCATTCCTTGTTAGATCATTTGTCATATCATTAACGGTTGAAGTCATCACTTCAATGAAAATATCGCTTGTATTCAACTGATTCTATCCACTATTTCAACAACAACTATATACTCAAAACTATGATCGTGCTTTCTTAATATTGTGCAGAATATTTACAACAAACTTGGACAAAATAGAAGAGTTCTTGTTATCCGTCCATATTTATCAGCGATTTGGTCGGCAAAAGTTAATGTATGTATATGGCAGATTGTGTGTAACCGTTCGATATAATAGAACCACTTCTTGTCATACACGGTGTATGGTTACAAGATACAAACTATCAAGATGCTGCAATTTGTGCTTCAGGTTTTTCATTAGTGTATCCTATTTGCTCGAGAATATTTTGAATGTATATGCCTTGCGGTGTGTGCAGTATATGCATTTCAGAACCCAAGTTAGGTTTTAAAATGACTTCCTAGTTCGATATCCTGTGGATATCTGATAATTTGGCCTGATAATCTTTGACATTTGCCCAAGCCAGTGTAAGATCATGCCATATCCTGAAACAGGTACAGCTAGCTATTCCAGATTTAGAAAGGTACATTAAATCGATTCAACAAGTTCAACTAGTTATGAGGAACTTGGGCAGAATGCGGATGTGTGCCCAAATTCCTAAAATTTTGTCTGAATAAGACAGACACCACATCGTGGGTACATGTATTTCTAGTTCAGTAACATGACTATAGTATCAGATTCATACCGTATGATGCTAGGCGATTCACTGACGAAAATTAAACGTCAAAAAAAAAACAGACCAGAAATTCACATCCACACATCCCACTATTAAAATACCGGCCCATCCGGTTTCGCGATACACCAAAAATAGCAGCCAGATACACTTACTTGCATTTCAAATACAACCGAGAAAATCCCAGTCAAGAAATGTAAAACATCTCCAGCATCTTGATACGAGGCCTTTTCCAAAAATTATATCCACCCCGCTCACCTCAGGGCGAGTTTAAAACATTTGGTTGAAATTCTATTCTATTCATTTTTGGTACTTTATAATGTAGAATTCAAGATGGGATTGATGGAAATATAAAGTTCTATGTATTCTGATCTAAAAATACAAAATTTCAAGGGTGATCCCGAACCATTCAATAGGAGGGTGGGTATAATCTTTTGGAAAAGCCCTTGTATCAATATGGTGGAGATTTTTACATTTCTTGACTGGGATTTTCACGGCTGTATTTGGAATGCAAGTAAGTGACTTTTTTTCATCAGTGAATCGCCCTGAATCGTACAGCATGACTCTGATACTGTAACCAGGGTCAGTATTACTTGAATAGGGTATTCCCCTATTAAGTGGTATTCGATAATCTGGACCTCGGACCCAAAGTCGCTGGAACGCTCCCGCACCGAAATATCAAGGTAGACACGAGGCATGGTCGTCTATTCAGATTATTCGCAGTTGCTTGCCTTTATCAAAGAATAAATCAAAATATGCTTCTCGACCAGCTCACACACGCAATATATACAAGCGCTAGATTCCACAATCTGAAGCTAGCTGTCGTCTCTTAAGAATGGATTTGATTTTCAATCAACTCATACGGTATAACAGCAAAACTATATAGATTAAACTGAGTTAAACGAATTTAATAGTCTATTTGGAACGTACCTTCGCATGATGTTTTGTCCGTTAGCAGAATGAACCCAGAGTCGCAGTTACATGAGAAAGATCCGTCATTGTTTGCACAATTCTGAGAACATCCGTCAGTCTCGTGGACACATTCATCAATATCTGAAACAATATATAATATAATAATTTCCGCGTCCATAATCCAAATACGGATCCAATTGTCTGGTAAACCCGAAGCGGTCAACAATGTTCTGTGATGACGACTTCTTTCTGATCATCATCGTTTTATAAATCTGATCGATCATTGTATTCAATTTAAGGATTCGAGGACGGTTTACAGAAAATTCTGATACACTCTTATAGTATCCCCTTATTTACATAGCCACTAAAGCACTGACAGGTATATTATATATGTTTGGAAAGCTACAGATTCAGTCAATTTAGGTTGATCAGACATTTGATAGTTTCACAGTTGAAATAGTTTGAATTGTCGAGTTTAACCGAAACAATTCTTAAAATACAGCCTTTGTTTTAAGTTGTTAATAACTTTTAGCCTTTTAACAAAATGACATATCCATTCTGGACAATTCAACCCTCACAAATGTCTCACAACTTCTTTTATTGACTTTCAAAGTTGCACAATCGGAATAATTAGATAAACCACGGTCAATGTAATTTAACCCGACCAGGCCAGGGCCCCCCTACTAAAGTTGCTATAATCTACGTCCGTAACGACAGAAAATTGACAGCTGACACGCCTGGACTTTGAAGACTATCACATTTGAATCCATTTTCATAACCCACCGAGCAGCATCTTCGCATGCCCAAGTCGAGCACTACACGTCTTGGTTGAACATGACACATGTTCTGATCAGAATACAGTTTTGTGATGTCATAGCTCTATAAATATTCCATGATCCATATTAGGAGACATATTTAAAATTCAAACTTTGTTGACTATTCGAAGAAAATGAACACCTCCCGTTTGAAAATCAATACAAACCACCACTTGTTATATTTGGAAATCACACGGACACCCAAGAAAATCCTCGCTGTACGGTGTTGGTAAGTTCATATCATATGACATCAAATGTGTGCTTTTACAGTTTGAACAATTTATCCCATTTATTAGGTCAAAGTAAATGACGAAACATTATTGTACTATTTAACTTGAAAAGTGAAGATGACCGAGCAGAAGATCATGGGTAAATTCAAAACGACGTCCATGAGGCTACCAGAAAAAACCCCCACAAAATCCCTGCTTTTCTGGGAGGAAAAGTGGGCAAACCATATTTTATTTCACATCAGATTAATATTTACTAACTTCTCATGGAGCTTTTTTTTCGAAGAAAACATAAATAAAAAATCGATCCAAAAATAACTTTTCAAGCTATATTTAGAAATATTTGGGGGGTGGCGAAATGGTCCTCCAAGGCATGGACAGGTTCCAAAAAGCCCATGCCAGGTAGGGTTAACAAAGCGCTATCTAGTCGAAGTCTAAACAAATACATGTATAATGTTCGGCTTCGAAACCTCGATACTGTATTTCCTCACATATATTACCGTTCAAATTCGACAGTTAGAAGTGTTTTGTTTAATTCACTTTGTAAGAAGTACATGTACAGTGTACCTGGTAGGTATTATAAGACATTTCAATATTACCTGTGCAGGTTACTCCATTGTCGTTTGACTCGTAGCCTACTGAGTAACAACTGCAGGAAAATGTCCCAGCTGTATTGTGACATAGCTGTGAACATCCACCGTTGTTTGTATCACACTCGTTAATATCTGGTTAGAATAATTAGAAACGAATTGAATATGCTATACCAAGAAAATATTTGTAAACTCTTTGTGGTTATTCAAGGATAATCATAATAATATATCATTAAAATATTATATATTCTCACCTATACTACAGTACTTTCACACTGTACAGTTTGAATCCAAATTTGAAAGTTCAAAATTTTTACATAACAACTACTCTTAATTCACAATTTCTTTGCAAGCTTGCATACTAATATATCACCACGCTTAGATATGCACATATAAGGAACAGAATTGCCTCGTGCGATATGTATTTTGCAAATTACGCTTCCAATAGAGTTGCACCCAACTAATTCGTATAATAGTAAGAACTATAAATGAGATAATAATCAAAATTACCCTCGCATGTTTGCCCGTCATCCGGTGTCGTATAACCGGTATCACAGCTGCATTTGAACGAACCATCCATGTTTGTACAACTCTGGGAGCAGCCACCATTGTCTGTATCACATTCGTCAATATCTGCAATATCATCATAGACTGTATGGAGTTTGGGCCACACTAACCAATTTGTATTTGATTTGCGAACCCACGAAACTTTCCTATGCCTTTCTAAAATTACAAGCATCATTGTGTCACTTCGGAGATATACATTTTTATTGGCGCAACTTGGGGCATCAGTTCAGGTTAGACCCTTATTAAAATTCTCAGCATCACTACGTCAATTCAGGCAGATACCTCCTTATTGGCGTAACCTACCGGTTGCACTTTATGTGAGATTATATCTGAAAATGTCAACATCACTCCGGACAGATACCATTTTTTTCGTAACGTACCTGCTAAACCTCGAGTGAAACCCTTTCTTTAATCTGAGTGAAGGTTCTCAATCATGTGCGTCACTACGTCACTCCGGACACATCCGCGAAGTACCTGTGTCATTTCAGATTTGACCCTCTCTAAACTTTTCCAGCGTCACTCCGGAAATATACATTTTATGTGTGTAACGTAACTACTTCGTTCCACGCGAGACCAAATCTGAAATCAGCGCCACTACGTCACACCGGACAGATACGTAACCCCAGATGATACGCTGTCTGAAATTGTCAATGTCACTACGTCACTCCGTTAGAGGACAGACAAATTTGCATTGCTTAACGCACTTTCATCCCTCCAGATCCTACCGAAACGTGTCGGCGACAACATGTCACATCAGACAGATACCTCGGCGCTTCATGTGAGGCCACAGCTGAAATTTTCAGTGTGGCTTCAGAGAGACACTTTTTGATCGTGTAAGTTACCTGCTTCACTTCAGGTGAAACCCTTTCTTAAATCGTGAGTGTCACTTTTTATTTTGTGTAACTCACCTGTGTCACTGCAGAATAGACCCTTTCTAAAATTGTTCGGACACACACCATTTTATTGCTTTTATTAAACAAATAACTACTAGTGGTACGCTTAGAAGTGTGCTGCTTACATTCAACCAAGGAATTATACCTGCCTAGAATATTGGACTTACCCCTACCAGCCCTTGGCTATTAGAGGCCTGCCCAGACCTGAATATCGATCATCTTATACGGTATAGCACCCAAACTGATTTGACTAAACTGTATTAAACGAATTTAATTCTATTTGGAACGTACCTTCGCATGATGTTTTGTCCGTTAGCAGAATGAACCCAGTGTCGCAGTTACATGAGAAAGATCCGTCATTGTTTGCACAATTCTGAGAACATCCGTCAGTCTCCTGGACACATTCATCAATATCTGAACAATAAAAGATTCAAACTTCAATACATCAGTCAGATCAGACATCCAGTTTTCAGCCGTAGGCCCTTTGATAATTTCCGTGTCCATTCTCGACAGACCTTATTCCAAAGAAACTTAGATCCAAACAAGCATATATATAGGCTATTTTCTCGCAAGCCTGAAGCCGTCAACTATTTTCAATGATGTCAATATGTTTCCTGACGTGTTCTTTTACCAAAATGGTTTCCCCACTCATTTACTCTAGTATGTTGTATCTGTCACGCTTGGATTATGACTGTTCATATGGACACCACTCAGATGTTGTACTACACGATGTTCCGACGACCCTAGCTCGGGAATGAACAAATATACAAAATGTAGCGCCGAAGATTATGCACACTACGAACGTATTTTACTATCAGTGTCAGATATTTATCACCAGATTTGATTGATTTTCAATGAAAGCACATGGTCATAGATCATTATCTAGCCAGTATCTGTACAAGTGTTTTAGGACGTTGATTGAAATCGTCACATTTTTAACAGCGACACAACTTAGCGTCTTGTTTGTGTGAGTTTTTATATATTTGTACCAAAACAAGTATGACTATAGCCGCAAACTATACTACCGGTATCCAAGCAATTTACAAGTACGCGCATCTTCCGGTTAGTTGCGGCAACGAGCAACGTGAACAGTTCAAATATCTAAAACGGCATAGCTAAAAAACTATGAAATCCGCCGAAAAAAAGTTGCTGTGAACGTCATACTGAATGCTAGGAATTGCGTCGGATAAGTTAGCAAGTCATAATACATAACTTATAGGAACAAGTGCTTCACTATCAAGATTGATTAGCTTTCTGGTTGAGATAGTCACCATCACGGGAGTTAGGAAATCAGTCGCGAGAAATATTCATGAAAGTGAAAAGTAAGATCACCATACCAGAAAACCTATATGTTCCAGTCTTCGCTGTTTCAGTCTGCTAAATATAACATCTGGAAAATAACTCTATGTTGATTTGTTCGTGACGGCCATATTGTTTGATGGAGCGAATTTTTCTAATCACCATGGCATGGCCCAATCTCGCAGATCATATATGTGAAGTTACGCAATGATTAAATCAAATGTTTGGGAGAGAGCTTTCCATGAAAATGACATCATCCAATATGGCATCCATTATAGCTGCCAAAAGCCAACCAATCGGATACCGGACATTGTTTTCATATAGACATGAACATATCATTCAGCATTTCGGGAGGGAAGGGATTACAACGTGATTGATCAACTTTATTGTCTTCTCAAAATCTGTGTCTATTTTCTCTGAAATGAAGACAGTTTTTCGACAAAAACTCAATATTCTCGAGAGCCGTCCTTCCTCGCACATTTTCCCGTTCAAATTAGATAGTTAGAACATTAGTCAATATCGATTAGTCGATGGCGGCAATATTGTTTTACAGAGCAAGTTTTCAAAGACACCCTTGAACGTTCCAGCCCAATCGATCATCTATACCAAGTTTTGTGTTGAATTCATTGGTCCAGTGTTAGCGAACAAATCTAACGTACAAAACATGGCGGAAAAATAATAATATAACACTCCTAATGAGATTGCCTCCATACTGGCTTGGAGATCTAACGCAGTTTATACTTAGTTAGACATATATATATAAGCCTATTACCTGTGCATGTTACTCCATCGTCGCTCGACATGTAACCGGCTGGATAACAGCTGCAGGAGAATGTCCCAGCTGTATTGTGACATAGCTGTGAACACCCACCGTTGTTTGTATCACACTCGTTAATATCTGGTTAGAATAAGTACAATTGAAACGAATGTTTCATCAAATCACACATTTGTAAAACTTTATTCAGATATGATTGCAGTCATATTCAGGGATAAATTATAATATAATTATATTCCTACATTGTCAAACACTCTGCCAGAAAATACGAGCTCGTGTGAGAATCGAACTCACGACTTCGGGGACACGGTCCCACTGCTCTACCATGAGCTACCGATTCCAGTTGGGAGCAGCTCGCTTACTCAATCCATTTCACAAGTACGAGGCCTATCGCCACGGCAACACGTGGGTTTTGGATATATACTCGAAGATACATTGTTTCGACTAATAATTGTCATCTTCAGGGGTAAATTATGATATAATCATATTTCTACACTGTGAGACACCCTGCCAGAAAATACTGGCTCCGGTGAGAATCGAACTCACGACTCAGAAGACACCGTCCCGCTGCTCTACCAACTGAGCTACCGAGTCCAGTTGGGAATAGCTCGCTAATTCAATCCATTTCACAAGTACGCGGCCTGTCTCCGGCCTATCGCCCCGATAACAAGTGACTTTTTGGATATATATTCGAAGGTACATTGTTACAACGAATAATTGCAGTCATCTTCAGGGATATATTATAATATAATTATATTTGTACATTGTGAAACACTCTACCAGAAAATAATGGTTTGGGTGAGAATCGAACTCGCGGCTTCTGGGACACCTTCCCACTGCTCTACCAATTGACCTTCCGAGTCCAGTTGGGGAGAGCTCGAAAATTCGAACCATTTCACAAGTACGGCCTATCGCCGCGATAACAAGTGACTTTTTGAATATATATTCGAAGGTACATTGTTCCGACGAATAATTGCAGTCATCTTCAGGGATAAGATATAATATCATATATACTCTGCCAAAAAATATATACATAACAAATCATCGAGAAGTTGAGAGAAGAAGAGAGAAGAAGGCCCTGCAACGTGTTGGCAGAGAGAGCTCACAGGTTATGAGTTGAAAATGTTACTACATCACTGTCCCATTGTACCTTTTAAGCCTATGTTTGAAAGTTCAATATGAACCCTGTACTTCAATACTCTACATAACAAGCACTCATAATTTATCATCTATTTGGATACCCACGATCTAACCACTGGCATATGGAGCTAGCAATACATTTTCATCCAACAACCATTTGTCTGTAAAGCAAGGCATATACATGAGAGAATGTAGAACGTTTTAATAAGTTAGTTGACCGAAATACGTAAACTGTAATCTGGACGGTTTGTGTTACTACACGACAGATGCCCTTTATGGGTAGAATGGGATTAAATATGCAAAAGTGTGTCCGTTCTGAGATTATTTTATGATACTATGTAAAATGTTCGCGTTTCATGTTGACTGTTTCAAAATATTGTTCTCGAAATGTTTTCTTGAGATGCAGATGTGTATGTGATATTTGTTTAATTGCATTTCTAGCCAGAACCCCATCATACAGAACCCTGTCATACAGAACCCGTCATACAGAACCCCGTCATACACTATTTATTTTAAGAAAATAAACGAGAGAGTGATGAAGAATACCCTCGCAGGTTTTTCCGTCATCAGGTGTCGTATATCCGGTATCGCAACTGCAATCGAACGAGCCATCCAGATTTGTACAATGTTGAGAGCAGCCGCCATTGTCGGTATCGCATTCGTCAACATCTACAATATCAACATAAAGTAATGACAATTTGCTGTAGATGTTTACCCATACGTGAAACAAATTGTATATGAAAACATATTCGAGAGAAATAATGAACCAGCCGTTAGCGGGAAACGAACAACTAACCGTTCTGACTCTTACAATTTGATCTATGCCGGGTCATAGGTAATATTCCTGTGAAGAAATCGAATCCTTTTCTCTCACTTTTATGTTCTCACTTTGTTTAATGATACAGAAAGGACAATTTAGTATGTGTGTAGACCCAGATACAACCCAACTGATAATCCTATGATGAAACCGAATCATGGATCAACGCATAGATGAAAGTTTACCGTTAATGTTGAATTGCTAATTCAACATAGAAGCTCATTGCAAGGTATCCAACATGAAAATGGATTGATCTCTCCGGAACGAATACCCGAAATTTGTGTATTACAACACATATAAGGGAAGTGGGAAGAGTGCGAACTTACCTTCGCACGATTTTCTGTCTGTTAACAGAATAAAACCAGAATTACAGTTGCATGAGAAGGATCCGACGTTGTTTGCACAAATTTGGGAACATCCGTCAGTGTTCTTGGCGCACTCATCAATATCTGAAATAGAAAATATGCATTTCAAATATTTGTGATTCGGTCCGGCTAATGACTATACATTTCGAAACGATATTTGACGATCCCAAAGGAAGAATAATAAAGTTTATATGGCGTATCAACTGGGGAAAAATAAGGGATTCAATATTACCTGTGCAGGTTACTTCATCGTCATTTGACTCGTATCCGTTTGACAAACAACTGCAGGAGAATGACCCAGCTGTATTGTGACATCGCTGTGAACAACCGCCGTTGTTTGTATCACACTCATTAATATCTGGTTAGAATAAATTAGAAGAATTGAAATCATTAAGCTGGATCAAAAATTATTAAATCCCCTTCGAATTTCTGCATGTGTAATATATCATCGTCAGTGATGACTAGATGCTCAACTTTGATTGAATATTATATGGATAATACTACAGTAATGACAGTGCACAGTCTTGAAGTAGCCATGTTCATTGTATCACCTTTGATACAACCACTGGTTTACACTAATCATTCTAAAAACATCATTAAGAAGAGTACAGACAGGATGTAGAATTAAGTTTAGATATACAAAAGCTTTCAGAGTGGTTGATACATCCGTCATAAGACTACAGTTAGCGCCGAACAACTTTCACACTGAAAGTTGAGATGAAATTTCACGGAATGGTAATTTGCTTTCAATAATGATTACCAATAAAAAAAGTGTCATACCTTGGCAAGTAATTCCGTCATCAGGTGTGGTATAGCCGTTATCACAGCTGCATTTGAACGAACCATCCCTGTTTGTACAAGTTTGGGAGCAGCCACCATTGTCAGTCGCACATTCATCAATATCTGTAATGGTAAAAATTGCAAATTTACATTCGGTCCTGGTATTTCATGTTATTCTTCTCTTTTTCATGCAAATACACGATTCAGTGTTGCTGATAGAATCGCGAAGATGACCCGAAATTACCGATTAACCCAAACATTCTAATCATGTAATAGATATCTGTCAGTATAATGATCAATCATAATAATATGCGTGTATGTTGCTTGTCATCCAGTTTGGGCTATCTTCTTAAGATATTGAGATACTAGGCTAAATTCACCCAGTAAATGCCTCGCAAATGCCAAAACACGCACGGGAGTACTTTATTATTAAATACGAATGCATTAAGAAATAATTGTCTTTCACTCATTGCGTGTTTGAAATTATAAGGAGACTTAATGAAAAATCGAATTTGAAGAGCAAATGTAACATATCCCTTGAAGCGTTCTTGAAAGAATTTCATTGACTTCTAGAAATGGCTCATGAAAGATTATTGAATTTCATAACAACTATGGTTTGTTCCTATAAAGCTGTTGACTACGGTCAAATATATTTTCAGAGACAACCCACGGGAAACAGAAAAAGTGATCTCTTATCAAGCTAAATAAAATAAATGATTACCTGGTATTATCATTTACCCACAGATTTTTTAATAATCCTCTCTCCATCCCAATCAAATATTCAAATTACTTTACAAAACTTTCTGAAGTCCACTGTTATCCAACCCGTCAAGCCAATCTTAATCTTTATAGGCCACGAGTGCTGTCCAACTTATCATTTTATTCAACGAAGTCGAAGGCTTCGCGTATTTGGAACGTCTTGCCTCTGCATTTAAAGTCTTGTCTATCCCAGTCACTTTTTAAAGCCCGCTTAAAAGTCAATCTTATATAACACCTCAGTGTATATTGTTTAACAATAAGATTTTCGAAGGTGCAGTCAATTTTATTTTCGTTTTTCATCGACATTGCACTTACTTCCAATGCTGTAGACATGTGACAATTTCCTCTTTTAAGTAAAATCGTTATTATTTACTTCGGCCACCGAGCTCAAACAACATTTTTGTTAAATTATATTATAATCAGAGCTGAGCAATGTGACTCAATCTATTCACCATTATATTATTTAATTTGTGTATACTTACTTCCTGCCAATATGATATTATACGTATTAGTATTTGGGATATAACAAGCCCTCTGGGGTTATTCCCGCCAATCTCAGTTGTTCAACAATAATCTCTGCATATATATACATAATCTTATATTGTACATACTGTATGGTGATTAAAGATTCATTCATTCAAAATGTAACCTCCTTTCATCATATTACAAGGCACTGCCATGACGTACAATAGATAATATATAAATATTGTGGTCTGTACATAAAAATAGTCCTTTGAAGTTTTCAAATGAGAACAGAATGATCGATAACCATTTGTTCATGTCAAAGTGATAATAATAATTTATAATACGTCCAAGTGTGTTTGATGATTAAAATACATTTACACAAATAAATGTCAAAGTTTCACCTTATTTGGAGTGTTGGGCTGAGGGATCGCTTCTGCAATTTTATCCGAAGGGGAAGACCGAGGAACTGCATCGTTTCGCTTTCAAGATATATATAACGTATATGCCTTTATAAAATTTACCTTCACATGATTTCTTGTCCGTCAGCATAAGGAAACCAGATTGACAACTACATGAGAAAGAGCCAACATTGTTCTCACAAATCTGAGAACACCCATCAGCATTCATTGTACATTCGTCTATATCTGGAAAATACATTGTACCGATATGTGAATCTTTTAGTGAGCCTATGCGGTATTGACCTATGCGATATGTGTAGCGAAGCAAATGCGATCTAATACAAGAACATTTCTTGGGTGGGGCGAAATTTGTTTAATATATATATAATAAGCTGGGGTGTGGAAAGTTATCCGTGCAACAAATTTGGGTATGATTATTTGAAGCCGTCCAAATTCCTTGCAGGTTAACGGAATAGCAAGATGTCCGCCAGCTGGGTCAATACGCTCCCAGGAATGGTCGAGGAATTGATAACTGATTCTATAGTCATTCCTGATAGAATATTGAAGAAAAAAAAACGAATTCAATATGACAGCTTAGGGACCACAATGGGAGATGAGGGAGCAATACCAAGGTCAGACTCAATAAAAAAAAACTGAATATATGCGCTAATTTTACAAAAGAAAATGAAGAACATTCCCAATTAACCCCATAATGCACGCTAATACAGTCAATCCGCTACCATCCGCTACCAACCATTACCATCCGCTACCAACCATTACCATCCGCTACCAACCATTACCACTCACTAACTGGTTGGTGGAGAACTGATTGGTACTGGTAGGAAAGGTACCGCTCAGTTTTCAACTGAACAGTACCAACCGGTAACAAACCATGTAATGATTGGTCGCCCATTGGATCCTATGAAGTTTCTACTGATTGGCTACCATGCAGTTATCAATATTGCTCAAACTTGGTAATATTGGTAACAATGCATAGCACATAAGTACCTTGATTGGTTATGGCTCGGTTAGTGAACGGCTACCAACTAATTTCTGCTCACCTACCAGTACCTACCTCTAGGTACTGGTAGGTGTACTGGTAGGAAAGGTTCCCTTGTGGTACTGTTCAGTTGTCAAGTTGGTCATCAATCACTAACTGAACAGTACCAACCCGTCACCGATCAGTTACTACACATTTCATTTATGATATAACCTATTGGTTACCAATCGGCAACTGACCAATAGCCGTCAAGTCAGAACTGCAAGGTACTGCAGAGTTGAGATTGTGGTGACTACTAATTGGTTACCAATCAGTTACTGGTAGGTAACTGGAAAGAACCTGGCATATACTACCAAGTGGTGACTGATTGGTAACTGCACGGTACTGTTCAATCAGGACTTCACGGTACCAATTCTGAAATTTCCGTGCAGTACCAACAAATTACCCAGAGGTTACCAACAAATTACCTAGAGGTTACCAACAAATTACCTAGAGGTTACCAACAAATTACCTAGAGGTTACCAACAAATTACCTAGAGGTTACCAACAAATTACCTAGAGGTTACCAACAAATTACCTAGAGGTTACCAACAAATTACCTAGAGGTTACCAACAGGAAATTGAATGATGAAAGTTTGCCTGTGTAGACATAATGACACGAACAAATGTGAAATCAGGTCAAACTATATTTATCCACATAATCTATCCGAGTATCATATACCAGTATCCGAGTATCATATACCAGTACGATACATTGGGCATTAAGGGATCTTGCAACGTAGTATATATGATGGGGGGTGTCGTTATTTAAAAGAAACTGGTAGTTAGCAACATATATACCTGATGGAATTGAACATTCTGAGCAATCTGTGACAACATGATGACATTTGGAATGAGAACAACAGGAAATTAGAATTGTTCGACATCCAGTCCAGCTGGTTCAACTTCCCCTTGTAGAATATATTATATGCAATTTACAGCGAGTTAGATTTTGTTTTGACAGAAGCCATTCCCCCTGCCAAGAATGCATCATTGTTATCGTTGTATGTGTTTATTAATGTAAATCTGGTTCTTTGTGAAAATTCTGTTATAATTGAGACCGAACGTTCCACGGTTACAACCAGTATTATCAGTGTCCCCTCAGTGCTGCCATATTTGAAATCGACTATATTCTAATAGTTTCTGATAGCCAATGAAACGAAACCAAAGACGCCGTATCATATATAATTTACGGGGCTAAATAAGTTATTTTCACCATTTTCGTGATCCCGAAATACAGATAGATCGATGAAACCAAATGTACAATAAGAGCAAGGTGACACGAACTGATTCGAGTATCAACATCCAGATGTGATGTTGTTCTGTACATTTCAGATATACGTCGGTATCAAATGTACAGTAACTGGGATAGAATAGCGTCAATTTCATTCTACTCTCTATGCTTCCAGACAGGCTGGTTTGACCATGAATAACATGAGATAGAAGGAAGAGAAACAAGCTGGGTAAAGCCTTCCAGATAAGCAGTAGGCCTACTAAGCGGTAGATGAGAGGAAACCAGCAAATAACACCCCCCCCCCCCCCAGGAAAATCTACCACCGCATGTAGCCTGTAAGGGATTACGAGCGGCATTTGTTAGCATTGGTAATGGACTAAAATCTATAATAAACGTCTGCGGGTAGATTTCGGGATAGTTGAAGTATAGACCTGAAATTGAGTCAGGATCATATCAATGTGTCGATTATATATGGATCTGTAATACTTTAGGGGTGTTTACACCTGTGAGTTGATCACCGAACATTCGGTGTAACAGTAAAAGAGACAGCTGCCAATGAGGTAGCATTGGGATTCGTTGCATTCTAGTTGGGGTATTCCTTCATTTAAAGATGGAATTTGATAGTTTTAATACAATTTTTGTGAATCGAATACTGAAGATATACCGTAATAGATTTACCTGTGCATGTTTTACCATTAGCCCCTAAAGAATATCCTGGACTACAGGCGCACGAGAAGGAGCCCGCAGTGTTCTGGCAGTTCTGAGAACAGCCTGCTGTTCCAGCAATGCATTCGTCTACGTCTGAAAGGTAATTATGAATACGAATAATGGATGAAGACAGCCTCATAAGTATAAGAACCACATAAACCCTGTATACTCATGGTTTACGATTTTGATAATGATGTTGGAAATATAAGAGATGATGAGGGTATAAGAGATGATGAGGGAGTATATTCAATGATATCTACTACAACAACAATAACATTGTTTTCGGGAGTCGATCGTCTTGATCAGGTAGTTTTATACTACAGTGTATTGATCTGTTCGTTATGTACCCCGTGACAGTACTTCTCTACTGCGAAAACAAGATGACGCTGTCCACTAGATTTGTAGTCCAGATCTAGCATTCTGACTGTATCACATATTACCATAAAACAAATATTAGTAGGAAGTTTATCTCTGTGATTTTTGATGTAGGTAGTAGTGATTCAAGATTTCCACCTTTGACTAATACAATCGTCGTAACACAGTATTTGTCGATTTTATGTTGGGATTCTCGATATCAAGAGATCACCAATACAAACACCAAGATGATATAAAGTACCGGGTATCAGGCGAAACGATTAACAGTCTATCTGATTGGATACGTTTATGAGGACCGAAGCTACTCGGATGGCGAGAGGAGCAGGTAGTGCTGTTTCGCAATCTGGGTCAGAGCTTAGTTGAGACAGTTAGTTTGAATGCGCGAGGGATACATCAGATTAATAGTTTCAAACAATAACTGCAATGTTGAAAACGTAACGTAAGTGTTTCAACAGCTCCGCTCATATGCTTTCTCTTAACAACTATCGTTTTTTTATATTGTCTTCGTTATACGGAAACGCCTCCGAGAAATGTTCACCTTCTACACACGATCTCCGACTGACTTGGACTTTTGATCTTGGGAAATGTTCACCTTATACACACGATCTCCGACTGACTTGGACTTTTGATGATGGGAAGTTGTGAGCAATGTTCACCTTATACACACGATCTCCGACTGACTTGGACTTTTGATCATGGGAAGTTGTGAGCAATGTTCACCTTATACACACGATCTCCGACTGACTTGGACTTTTGATCATGGGAAGTTGTGAGCAATGTTCACCTTATACACACGATCTCCGACTGACTTGGACTTTTGATCATGGGAAGTTGTGAGCAATGTTCACCTTATACACACGATCTCCGACTGACTTGGACTTTTGATCATGGGAAGTTGTGAGCAATGTTCACCTTATACACACGATCTCCGACTGACTTGGACTTTTGATCTTGGGAAATGTTCACCTTATACACACGATCTCCGACTGACTTGGACTTTTGATGATGGGAAGTTGTGAGCAATGTTCACCTTATACACACGATCTCCGACTGACTTGGACTTTTGATCATGGGAAGTTGTGAGCAATGTTCACCTTATACACACGATCTCCGCCTGACTTGGACTTTTGATCATGGGAAGTTGTGAGCAATGTTCACCTTATACACACGATCTCCGACTGACTTGGACTTTTGATCATGGGAAGTTGTGAGCAATGTTCACCTTATACACACGATCTCCGACTGACTTGGACTTTTGATCATGGGAAGTTGTGAGCATTTACAGTCGATATACTTATGAAAGCGTTTACTGAATTCTGTTTTTAAATAGTGTCCTGTCCTGCTATATATAATGCACATATCAATGACTTCATGAAACGGTTTTGTCAAATGTGGCAACAGCACTGTTTGATCAATAAAAATGAGTTCGCATTCTCATCAAGAAAGGATGCCAATACATACCAATAGTGCTTAAGTGAAAGTCCAGGTTTGACTCTTCTGAGAATGAGGTTTGTACTTTGTTTTCCCTATAACAGTTTGCCTATACTGTACACATTTATAGCTTGCAAGAACTTCCTCGCCTCACAAGTAAACAATTATTCTTGTATATACTGTTATACACGCACACAAAAGTCTAGGTGTTACATCACAAACTCACCTTGACAGGATTTGTCGTCCCCAAGCAAAGTATAACCCATATTACAGCTACATTCGAAGGATCCTGCAGTGTTGAGACAAGTTTGAGAACACCCACCATTATCTCTCGAACACTCGTCATCGTCTATGGTTTAAAGACAAAATTACTGGATGAAGTGGATGATCGTCATTATGAGAAACCTGGTAAATTATAGCGATATGATCATCATCGTCATCATCACATCTTGCCGAACTATTGCTAAATTTTGACCTCTATTGCAGCTAGGTTCTGCTGTATATCATTATGTTTATACCTGCTATGATTTTCGTGTTAATATATACATGTTGTATCTAATGAATATGGGGTCTTCCTATTATGGATGTGAACATTATTATAACCATGGACGACGGCTGGCTACTGAACATCGGGTTTGACTCTGGTATATATGTAAAAGTAACGAGATGAAATATCGCACACAGCGAACAATATGGTACCGGTGTGGAGGCTAAGAATGTCCGGCTCCTATATTCTAACCTAGGTAGGACACATTTCTCCACATTGGGGACAAGTGTCCGTCTTTAGTTGCAATAGAAAAGGATATGAAAAGGGACACTCATCACCAGGACATTCTTATCCATCATACCGGTGTGAATGAAACGGGGGTCCCCAGAGTCTCCTATTCTTTACCTAGGGCGGGCTCTGATATGCAAGTGACCCTTTTCAGATGTCAGTGTCCGAGCTGGGTTAAATCACAGCAAGCGGACACTCATATCTGAGGGACCGCCGTTTCTTTCACACCGGTAAAAACATTGATTTGGTGATTTGGACAGTATGGCCTCTTCTGGTGTGAGTGACGCACTCTAGATTCCTGCTTCACATTCATGACAGAAAAAACATCGTTGCGTACATAATGTACATAGTTTGAAGCGACAAAGGTAGGAAGGAGTTAATATTCGATATTACTATTATCGTTATCGGTACGAGTGTTATCCCTTCAGTTGTAAAGATTTTGTCCGTTCATAATCTGGTTTCAGTATCTCGGCTTCCATCAGCCGAGTTTGTCTCATTCGAAATATTCGAGGATATATAAAAATATTTAAACCTAATTTGAACAGGAGATCAAGAATCGGTTATGTTTATAGTCCTGTGGCTTCTGTCCTGAAGCGGGCATTCTCTCTCGTCGACTTTATGACAAAAGAGATGATTACAATTTCGACATCGTAAACTATCCCTTTCTGGATAGTAATATTCCAGTGGGACCTGCATATGGCGTATACATATCTCGCTTAGTAGCATTTGCTAGATCCTGTGTTAAATGTGATGATTTTAATCAACGTCACAAAACATTGTTGCAGAAACTTATAAAACAGGGCTATTCCACCAAGCGCCTCCACTCAAAGTTTCTCAAATTTGGCGATACATATCGCATGCTGATAGCAAAATACGAACGTAGCGTGCAAGATCTATGGCGCTACGTTTCGTAACTTGTGTCTAATTCCGCTTAACCCGGGGCTGGGGGCCGTATGAACCCATGTACTTCAAGATCCTCATGGTACTCATATGAACAGTCACAATCAAAGCGTGACTGAGATACATCTTTTTTTTAGATGACGACTCTATAACGAATATTATGGATTAAGAATACTGATCAGCGATACGGATTTGATATTTTTGGAACATCATGATGTCTTGCCGGCATCATTGAAAACTGTTGACCGCTTCTCTCTTGCAGGAAACAAGCCTATGTTTATGTATACTATGATTGTCTTTTTGAATTTGGTGCTAATACTGTTATGTGAAAAATGGAATAGGTCTTTGGATTATGGACGCGGATATTCTCTAATGGACGACGGCTGGATTATGAATGACGGACTAGACGCTTGTAATTTCTTTCTACTACAGTAAAATGCCAAAGAGATCATTTCGAAAAATTAACCAAATTTAAAGTGTCCTTCCTATCAAAATCAAACATTTTATAAGAGGAGTTTATGATAAATTGCTAAAATTAAATAAAACCCAAATCGATCATAAATCAACCATTTCAGAATCTTATCTAGCTGCAAACTGATATTTTGATATACACTGCTTGGCCCACCAACATTGTGTGACTGGAAGCTATAGCCTAATAAGGAAAGTCTTGATCAACTCGGGACCTATTGGTGCAGAGAATATCCGGTAAGTACCAAAGGCTCTCACTGTTGGTTTAAATGAATAATATGCAAGTATCCTAAAATAATAACTTAATGGTGTACAGGTGTATACGATCTATCGATTCACGGACAAAATATAAACAGAATATTCATACAATTAGATTTTCAGTATATTATTCAAAATAATTGCGGGGTCTTATGTAAAAACCTTACCCCTTTCTGGAAAGGGATATATAGCCCATCTAAATTTTGACGACTAACCTCATCTTCGTGATAAGTAATCTTTCATTTTGCCCATAGATAGTAAATGTTAGGCCCGTAGATACTGGTAGCATGGTGGAGGTTCGGGTGGACACTGTACTCCTCATAGCAAAAATCACGATGATGCAAGGCGCGTAGATGTGCAACAATGGCCGACATTATTATAAGAAAATAGATCTGGATTTTCCGCAAGCCATTGTTCCAACTTCTATGTGTTCAACCGGTTGTCCTTCCTTCCACTTTACGGACAGTACTCGAGTCCCCCTGCCTTCTTACCCTTTCAGTTATCCAACACAACAATGTGTAATACAGGAGGTACACATCTATTTTACCAAACTGGCAACTAAACCAATTCCCGCATGAAGTGTTACCAAGACAAATGAATGTAATAAGCACATGTGTTCTATTAAAGTTTTAAATAACATCCGTAAATAACTTTATGATTTTTTGTTCAGCATTCGTACCAATTCATTTTTGGTAAATTCAGATTGGCGGCCATCATCGGACCATGCAAACCTTACTTTTTCATTTATATTTGACACTATTAGTTTTTGTACGCATTTGGCAAAATCTAGCTCTTTCACATTATATTTTTTAACGTATTGATGTGAACGACATTGTCCACAGCAGAGAGCATCAGGATTACATTAGAATGGTGAACACCTGAAATGGTCATTGTTGTGTTTTATTACCCCCAATCTACATTTCTATCAACCTAACCATTGAACATCGTAGCTTTTCATTTTAGGTTCATTTTTAGATTATTTGCAGTATCTTTAGTTTCAAGCACAGTAAGTTTGATCAAGATGGCGGCCATACGGAGTAATCTAAAAAAAATATATCATTTTTCAATGCCATTTAGATGACCAAATTATATAATTATCAAAGTTGAGCAAATTCACTCCATAGCTTACAGTTTCAAACATATATTTAAATTATTAGGATAATATTTAGTGCAAATCATAATAATGAAGCAAAATGGCAGCCATTTGGGCATCTGAATCATGCGCTTTTCATATCTTTTGTCTAATTCATGTCATATTTAGGACTCTAAATTAGGTATTTTACAAAATGGAACTAATTCTCATCAAATTATTGATTTAGGCTCATTAGGAATTTATTCGTGTTTACCTCTAAACATTATGGTTTAATTATTATTAATTCGGTGCATATAAGTCCAACGTCCATATTTGTCAAAATTTAGTAGATTCGATGCCAGATGTGAGATTACTCGCATAATATTTAGCGTTTGGGACTCTCTCCCCTATCACCCGACAAGTGTCAAAAAGAGGTCAGGGTCCGGGTGCCTCTTCCAGGTATATGCATTATCAGTCTGAGAGCCCGATTCTGTCGTAGAATAATAATAATGCTGCCAACAATGCACGAATTTTCCCATATCCATAGTAATCAACATTGGGTTGTATGCATGATCTGTAAACATGATTCCCTATTCGGAGGGGTAAAAATCGTCTAATTCTACATAGTAGCGCAATACTTCTGCCGGGGTTTTTTGGGGTTTTTTGTTTTGTTTTGTTTTTTTGGTTTCCCCCTTTTTGTTCTGCGTTGACAACCATTCTATTGTCTTTACACCAAAGTCAAACTTTTTTTCCATTTCAGTGTCGATTTCTATTTCCAGTCTGTTGCGTTCAGTTTAACGTACAACGTTGGTGGTGTCACCGGCAAACATATAAATTACAAGCGTCTAGTCCGTCATTTATAATCCAGCCGTCGTCCATTAGAGAATATCCGCGTCCATAATCCAAAGACCTATTCCATGTCATAGTTTTTATCTAAGGTAAATCATTCATAAACATAACAAATAGTAGTGGTCCCAATTGTAATAATTTCTCTGATCTCAATATTTCGAAGCATTTTCTGAAGTGCACCGCACATAGCTTTTATAAACTGCGCAAATTCACAAAACACCTTTATATATTAGGCTTACTTAATTTGACAGCATTTGCACAATGTTTATCGTAAAGCTTGATGGCAATTCAAAATGGTGGACATATAGGGCCATCTAAAAGCTGTGAGTTTCAGAAGTCTAACGTGCAAATTTGCCAGAAATTAGGCAAATTCACACCATAGTTTGTTATTTAAGCTCACTTTGAGACTATTCGCATAATTTTTAGAGATAAGCGTACAAATTAAATTTGAAATGGTGTACATGTACATATGGAGTCGTCTGAGACATGGACCGTTTTCCATATCTTTTGTCTAATTTAAGCCACTTATAGAAACCAAAAGTACATATTTGCCAGAGATGAACTACTTCACGTCAATAAGTATTACTTTAGACACATTTTGGAACTATATGCATGATCTTCAGTGCAAATCATAATGCATAAGTTCAATATTAGGCCGTCTGAACCTGAACTTGTTTTCATGTATTTTTTTGAAGCCCAATTTGTGCATTTGTCAAAAGTGAACTGATGTGTATCATAACTTATTGGTTTAGGCTAACTTGCATAATCTTAGCGCAGAGTATAATTGCTCAATCAAAATAGGGTGATCTGGCACTTGCTTGTTTCATATAATCTGTATAGGCTTGTATAATTGAATGGGTATGTCGTTATAAAAATTTGTAATAAACTTTGTTTTTGTGAAGAACCAAACCTTTGGTATTCTTCCATGAGCATTGGATTTGATATGGCTAAATGTATCAACGAGGTTATCAGCCGTGTTTCGTTACGTAAGGTGCTTAAATATAATGCCAAATCCTGGGATCACTTCCCGAGAGACAAGGATAATACGCTTTCAAATGCAACTCGAACATATGAGAGTTATGAAGCAACTACTTTCCAAGAACACGATTACCTGCGCTAGATTTACTATTTTACAACAGAAAAACATCTAGCAGGAGATTTTCTACAATACCACACCATCAAACACTGCTACAGTGATAGAAACCTAAATATATTCGAATCTACAGTGATCAATGTATCGTCATCTTCACGAGATTGCTGTAACAGAAAAACAATAGTGTGTATGTGTTATTTGGGTTCTATTTATTAAATTAGTCCTCCAATATTTTTTATCACACGGCTAAAATTGATGTTTGTCTAGAATCCCCCGTTTAACGACAAACTTTCAGCTCTGTTCACTCTTCCAAATCCAGATGTGTCTATTCACAATTTCATGTGTCTATTCGCGCTGCTTATTCCAGATATATCTATTCAATTTGCCAACTCTAGATATGTCTATTCAATTTGTCATTTCTAGATATGTTTGTTCAACCTGCCAATTCCAAATCTGTCTATTCATCCTGCTAATTCCCGATTTATTTCTGGTTGTTTATTCGCCAAGTCATTTCCAGATTATACATTCACCCTGCAAATTCCAGATGTCTATTCACAATGTTAATTCCGGATTTGTTTATACGCTGGGCTAATGCCAGAAATGTCTATTCAGAATGCCAATTTAAAATCTGTTTATTTATACTGTTAATAATTACAAGCGTCTAGTCCGTCATTCATAATCCAGCCGTCGTCCATTAGAGAATATCCGCGTCCATAATCCGAAGACCTATTCCATATAACAGTATTAGCACCAAATTCAAAAAGACAACCATAGTATACATAAACATAGGCTTGTTTCCCGCAAGAGAGAAGCGGTCAACAGTTTTCAATGATGCCGGCAAGACATCATGATGTTCCAAAAATATCAAATCCGTATCGCTGATCAGTATTCTTAATCCATAATATTCGTTGTAAAGTCGTCATCTAAAGAATGATGTATCTCAGTCACGCTTTGATTGTAACTGTTCATATGAGTATCATGAGGATCTTGAAGTACCTGATCTGTTTTTTCATTCTAATAATTCCCTATTTGCCTGTATTTCCCACAGTCTTCAGATTTGTAACTCCATATCTGTCTATTTACCTTGCTACTTCCATATCTGTCTATTCGCCTTGATAAATCCATATCTGTCTATTCACCTTGATAACTCCATATCTGTCTATTCACCTTGATAATTCCATATCTGTCTATTCACCCTGCTAAGTTCAAATGCGTCTACCCGTCATGCTAATTCCAGATGTGTTTATTCCAGATCTGTGGATCTACCCTGCTCATTTCTGATTTGTATATACACCCTGCTAACTCCAGATCTGTCAATTCGACCAGCAAATGTTACAATGTGAATAATTTACATTTACTTGTTAGTAATATCCAGAGGCGTTAATCACTGTACATACCGTTGCAAGTTTTGCCGTCATCATTAGAGATATATCCAATGAGACAACTGCATTCAAACGAACCTTCGTTGTTAGTGCAAGTCTGACTACATCCTCCGTTACCTGATGAACACTCGTTCGTATCTAGAGAATGCAAAGAAAAGACTTCGTATCGATATTAGAATATACTCATGTTATATGACTGTCATAGAATTACGAGAACACAATAAATCTTCGAAACTGTAATGACGGCGTCTTATGGTATATCAGCAAGTTTCGCGAATATATATTTGTGATTTAGTCATATCCTATGTAACGTGACCAAATTTAGTGCTGGCTATATAATGAGCAAACACCGAACTCGGTCAAATATTTATCTATCTGTTTCACATTCACGGCTAGATACGGTAACTATCCATTTCTCCGCAATCTCAAAGCTATCACGAGTGGATCATACAGAACAAAAAGATGTTCTGGTGTTGATAGTAAATTACCCGGTGATAAAGTACATACCTGTACACGTTACACCGCCGTTCTGGGAGGAATAACCCGACTTACAACTACAGGAGTGCGTGCCCGCTTTGTTTTCGCATGTCTGGGAACATCCGCCATTGTTTGTTGCACATTCATTTATGTCTGAAATGTTGTGAATCGGTTTCAAAGTATTATTCATACGCAGTTTATTTTCGGAGAAAACGGTAACCCAAGAGCTAATAACAAAAAAAAGAAAAATAAGACATGGCTAGGAGTGGATAATAATTTTGGAAATATAGAAATAATAAATAATCCAGCCATGACAAATTTAAAGACTAATGAAAATATCTGTACTGTTCCCCATTATACGGATCCCATTTGTCTTCAACAAAATCACCCTACTCCCCCTCCAGTTCCCCCTGCCTTCACGAAGTCTGACATTTCCATTTTTCAAGGCTGCATTGGTTCATCGATCTATTTGCGCATACAAGCGTCAAATCTGGCATGCTGTAGTCAGCTGACGTCCATAACGAATTGCAGCGTCCCTAATTCAAGGGCAGTGTATCAGTTTGAGAAGTTTCAATAGAGTTGAAACGCGTGAAGTTGATTTACAGTCAGTGAACTTGACCTTTGACATTTTGATCTCAACATGAATAGTCTTCTTCTTTGCCCCATGGATAAAGTATACTCGATGTTTGATATCGCAAAGCTTACAAAAACGGACGGACAGCACTCGATATCGCAATATACGACATCATCTCACGACTTCTTAACTTAAAAATGTTAAGATATGATGGACAGAAATATAGGACACTTGCCTTGACAGTTGATTCCTCCATCGTTAGAGCTATACCCAAGTAGACAAGTACATTTGAACGACCCTGCCGTATTTGTGCATGTTTGGGAGCAGCCACCATTGTTCGTCTGACATTCGTTGATATCTGTCGATTACAAAATCAGTATTTTAAAAGTTGAGGAGACGAAACGATTCCCGTGGCTACATATTGATGACAAACTATAATACTTCACAATTCCAGTATAAATAACCTGGAATAATTATGCAAAGAGAATTTATAACTTATAAAAACATTTTAGGGAGCTTCTTGAAATTAGGGCATGAGTTCCTTGATAGAAATGGCATATGCCGGTTATCCAAATGGGATACACCATGCCCAGTTTAGTGTTCTGATCTGGATGGGGAGGAGATCCAATTGGAATGGCATATGCCATTCCCTCTGCATGGTATGGCATAAGCCATCCTTTGCCGAGTTCCAAGAAATATGCCATGGAGTTCCAAGACTGCGCACCATGCCACTCTGTTTGGAATACCTTATGCCAGTTCCTAGCATGCCCCAATTTCAAGATGTTCCCTTAGTATGTTTAGTAGTACGGACCGTAGCAGGTTTTCCCGTTGTCATTCGAGGAGTATCCAGTGTTACAGCTACATGTGAAGGAACCGACGTTGTTTGTGCATTTCTGTTGACATCCAGCATTGTTTGAACTGCACTCGTTGATATCTGGAATTGTGACAGAAACAGTAGAGAAGACAGTGTAAGACATTAAGACACTATATATACCACTTGATACCATTGAAATAGACTGGCAAAAATCACTCTCGAGGAACGGAGAAAGACTCAATATGCATACGCATGTGTTTCGCAACATGTACGCCAATATACGTGATTAAAAACTTCCGGAACTTGGAATATACTTTTGCTCATCGAAATATATATATTTTTTCTAATATTGTAAAATAATAATAATTTGAGCAATGCTTAATTGATGGACAATTGCTTTTGATTTGATTTGATTCCGGCTGTATAAAATGACAATTGAGTACGGAAAAACGGTTTGTAGAGGTTTATGTAATTCTGTCGTGTAGGATTAGGAGTAGACTAGGAGAAAGCTAATAGTGAAATTTTGTTTTATGCCTCCAGTCAGCCCATGTACTGTACAGTGACGATAAAGTGCTTAAGTAGCTATAAGTGGGGACTCATGACCTTTCATCTCCGCCCCCCTCCCCGATACCATTCTGGCCATACAAAAGGTGACATATAGCCTGATGAGTATAAACGAGCGTGCAATATTTCTATAGTCAGTCCAATGTCTCTGAATCCGGACAGAGTAATAAAACCTGCATATTCATAGACAAAAAAACGGAGGAAATTTCACCAATGTCACGGCAGATGACGTGAGTGCAGGATGGGGAGGTGGAGCAGATTGATAGATAGCAACATGTGGATAAATAGACTGGGGCTAAAAGTACTCTTGATTTCACGAAATATGAAGCTATTGAGCTGAGAAGTGATTATAGACTGGTTACTGTCGTAAATGATTCAGTGGCCGACTTGGGTCGTCTAACATATGATGCAGGATATATTACCCGTACAATGACCTCTTATTTCTTGCGAGATTATTTCTGCAGAAATGACGCTGTTGACAAAGTTGCATCCTTGCTTAAATGTGTCCGTCAGTAATGGACCAGAATTGTCAACATTTCACTAATGCGGGAGAATTGGTCTTTAATACTCCATAGAGTTTTATACCACATACATACCCCAAAACTGGTATTAAGCTTGTCTCCAGCATCCTTTATTGGAATAGGTCAACACCATTAATTGGTGCTGAACCTTTGGTAGCACTTGTCAGTTAACACCAAAGTGTTGAGCCATTTTCAACACTCTTTATTGGCGTTAGCCATCAACATTATTTGGTGTTGAACGTTCACATTGGTCAACACCAATTCTCAACATCACTTCTTGGTGTCGACCGGCCCTCAAATTCTGTGTCCTAGTAGTTGAATATTGCACACAAGTAGCAATCATGTGTTGATCATCGAGATATATTATAATGAGCAATAATGAAGGCAACAAAATAACGTACCCCGGATGTGATGTAGTTTTCAGAGCCAGCTCGATGCATCGACAGTGTAAATACTCTCTCTTATGTTAATTCCGTCTTTCTTTTAATATCCAGTGAGAGGTGAGGTTAGGTTTATAGGAAGGATGTTGCTCAGCATTCGAGGAAGGATATCATCTACAGGTATATTAAACTCCTACCTGAACATGCTTTCTTGTCAGTAGCCAGTGTGTAACCAGAAAGACATGCACATGAATATGAACCAGCTGAATTAACACAGGTCTGGGAACAGCCATGTGAACTTGTCGAACATTCGTTGATGTCTGAAAGAATGAGAAAATTACGTATACATAGCCAATGTACATTTGCTGTTTGGATTTGTATATTGGGAATTGATTAAACGCAAAGCTTCCTTCACGCTTACATGTGATAGTGTTGCTAATTCAATAAAATAAAAGGACCACCTACCATTGCAGGATTTGCCATCTACTTGTAGTAGATAACCTGGGTTACAAGAGCATGAAAATGATCCCACTGAGTTAGTACAGCCATGTGCGCATCCGCCCTTATTGGTACTGCATTCGTTTGTATCTGAAAGCATTAGTGATAATGAGATTCAATTACCTTAGCTGCATCTGTCGTATGCCTCTAGGCCCGGTATGTTTAAAATAATCCTGGTTAGATACCTGTACTAAAATTCTTGATTTGCATGATAGCAAAAATGAAGGAAAGTTTTTGGGCGTTTTTAGAAATAACATTGACAACAAATAGGCCTAGGTGTTGCTTCGCAGTGTATTTCTGCCATAACCAACCGCAGAAATACGGTCATAAACACTTGACCTGGTGACTTGCATAATTCTCAATCTATATTTTGTAAAAGAATTACAACTATATGACTCACAACATTCCACTCATGATGTTGCATCATATCCGATCACAATCATCGGTTTCTTCTTTTCCGGTGTCCATGACCACAATAACAAATACAGCTACTCAGTATTCAAGTTTTATACATTATGTTGCAGATACGAATCTCATTTTCCAACACTGAGAATCAGTTTCACGCCGATGGGTCTTGATTAACCAATTTGGAACTTTGGAGATCTTCATCGTTCGTAAATTTTGAATATAATTTCAAACTTTCAAAAACTACTTTCTAGTATTACTTGAAGCCTTATTATACCTACTTGAACATATTTTACGTTTGAACGGCTCCATATCTAAAAGAGGAATGTGAAAACAATCAATGATCTTGTGAAGATATCACACGGCCATTGTTATCAATATACGTGTAGTAGATCGTAACCAGGTGTGGGCATGGTACGAGTTCGACCACTTGTCCGCACACTGAAAAAAAATTCCTTTAAATTTAAGGAATATTCCCCGACTATTACACCAGCGGAATATTCCTTAAAATTCAATAAGGAATTATCCGTAGGCTGTTTTGGAATTTCCTTAACATGGTAAGGAACATTCCTTAGTTATGTTGCCGAATATTCCGCTGGTGTAATAGTCGGGGAATATTCCTGAAATTTTTAAGGAATTTTGTTTTCTGTGCAGTGTTGTCTATGATTTGACTGTGTGCGCCGCGTGTTCTATCGCTCGACCACTTCTCCACCCTGTGGTCTTTAGTTTGATCACTTGTCCACCTTGTGGTCTCTAATCTGAACACTTGTCTACTATGTGGTCAATAGTTTGACTATTTGTCCACCGTGCTCTCTCTAGTTTGATTTAGATCCTTGCGAAGATGAGTCAAGTTCACCATTGGCATATTATAATTTACCTGGTGCCCCCAAATGATCTATTCTCCATGATAACTGAAGACTTCCGTTGCGCAAGTTAGGTACGCCTAGGCATACTCATCATATCATCATATACAGTGGTGACGGACTGACCAAGCACAGTTTCACAGCGTATTAACTAAACTTAATTAAATACTGCGAGGCGACATATATCCTAATTGTGTTAAACGCTGGTTCTTTGGATACGATCTCACTTGATATTTCAAGGACAGTGTTCGAAAATAAATATTATACCATGGGAGGTTTTTTTTATAAATTCTGTTTTCGTACACTCTCATCCATCAACAAGAAATTTGCTGAAATCTTGAAACAAGATAGGAAATGAATGCAGTTGAACCTAGGAAATCAGTACAGTGGTGTTACTATATAAGGGGACTGATTGCATCGACACGATTGTTAACTCTCACCTGAACATTTTTTCTTGTCAGTAGCCAGTGTGTAACCAGGACGACATTCACATGAATATGAACCAGCTGAATTAACACAGGTGTGGGAACATCCATGTGAACTTGTTGAACATTCGTTGATGTCTGAAAGCACGAGATATTCATGATCATTACATAACATGTTCGGATCGAGGATCGATATTTCATGCTTTTTTTTGCCAGAATGTCTCCAGATCTTTCTTATTACATAAATTTCTACTACGAACAATACATTTGTGATGTCAAATGTTCAAAATTAAATTGGTATATTTGATATTTCAAGTTGGTATATTTAACATTTCAGAGCAAAAGCCAGATGTATTAACGTTTTGATATTTCAATAGCCTGTACGACAATAAGAATACCTACCATTGCAGGATTTGTCATCTTGTTGTAGTAGATAACCGTGGTTACAAGAGCATGAAAATGACCCCACTGAGTTAGTACAGACATGTGCGCATCCGCCCTTATTTGTATTACATTCGTTTGTATCTGAAACAATCAATAGAAATGAGATTCAAATGTCTCGTTATATAAAATGTCATTTGGCCTGCTGTATGCCTGTTCCTGGCAATATTCACCCTCAATGCGATGTTCTGACGTTCTGTAACGATATATAATTGTTAATTGAGAGTGTAGAATATTATTATATTTGCAGTTATACACAGATTTTAAGTTTTTCATTGACAGCGTCATGATTATTCACACATTTTCTCACTCTTTTAGTGAGAATAAGTTATGATAAATGATAATTGCCTGTCACGAATATACTTCTAAACAATGCTTCAGACTTGTATTTACGATAAATCCCCGTTTCGACCATAGCAACCCTCGCGTCACATATATCCATGGCAACCCTCGCGTCACATATCTCCATGGCAACCCTCGCGTCAAATAGGCTCCTTGGAGAAGGTCTAAGTTATTACTGCGCTGAATATCGATGGCGTCAGATAGAACTAAGATTCCTTAAAAGAGGGAGGACACAACGGTCCTAAAATATTATCAATAAAGCGAATAAACGGTCATACATTTATGTTATTTGAAGCAAATTCTAACGGAATCAGCAGTTCAAAGAAGCGACACTCTCAACAAATACATACCTTGACAAGATATACGATCGCTCTTCAGCTCGTATCCCGTGTTACAAGCGCAAGTGAATGAACCAACGACGTTTTCGCACTTTACAGCACAACCGCCTTTATTTGTTGCACACTCGTCTATATCTGTGGGTAAAGAATTATTCAGTTTACTTGGGAGTTCTTCCACAAATAGACGCATTAGTTTAGGAAAATATGTTGGTGACAGACGAGAGGCAGATGCCAATATCAGTTTAGAAATACTGGGTAACTGGGACAGATGACTAGCATAATTCTGTGTCTATTTTTTCATGTGAAGATTGTTCATGTATCGGCGGTCTGGCAAGAATTTCGAATGCCGCAATAGTGTCATGAATTACAGTCGAGTTTCGGTCCCAGAAGTAAGTTCGATATATTATGTCGACAAATGAAAAAACATATGTTGACTGATCATGATTGGTGTCAGAAGAAAATATGACCTCGTGCAGTTTTTTATGAACTACTACCTTAACTGGAGTGGAAAGTGCTTAGGTTGATTCATTATGGACACAGAACTGTACAAAGAGAAATTAGTTATTTGATGTAAGGTGGGTAAGAAAGGAACCTTTCACTAATCCCACGGATTGAGGCCAGAGTAAGTATGATCTTGTCCACCAATGGACCTGTTCGTTCGTTTTAGACGAAAAGTTTCCGTGGTGTGTTGCGTTTAGGAATCGAAAATACAACGTTCTCGTGTTCACTTGAAAAGCGTGACATGGAAATATACTGACATGTCGTATTCTGAATGTTCACCACGAAAAGAAACCGCCAAACAATATGACCACATAGGCATAGTTTGGTTTGGACAATTTGGTGATATCCTTGCAGAGAATTCCCTCCTTAACCCTACCTAGCCTGGGGAGGGGGGTATCACTTTCCGCCCTCTGTTATTTTTTGCTCCTATATCTGGGACGACAAAGTCTTAAGCGCTGACACTCCGAGACTTTGTAGTTGGTCATATTGGCGTCATTTTGAACCTATTTGCATATTCCCCCAACCAGCAGATCATGGTCAATTTCAAAACGGCGACCATGTGGGCTAGGTAGCTGCTTTTCTGCGAGGAAAAGTGGGCAAAAGCTATTTCATTGCACATCACATTATTATCTACTTTTTTTGCGAAGAAAACGCATAAAAAAATCGGAAAAGCTGACTAAAAATCGTCAAAAATGCCATTTTTGGAAAGTGACGTCATCATGTCGGCCTAGGATTCACAAATAGATCACCATGGTGATCTGCTTTCATCAATGAAAGCTGTTGACCGTTTGTCTCAGGCAGGAAACATTTTTTTCTCTAATTTTCATGTTACACTTGTATAGAATTTATGCTAACAGAGCGTAATAGTTCTTCGATTATTGGTTATTTACGCGGACATTATTGGTTATTGACGCGGACATTATTGGTTACTGACGCGGACATTATTGGTTATTGGCGCGGACATTATTGGTTATTGACGCGGACATTATTGATTACTGACGCGGACATTATTGGTTATTGACGCGGACATATATTGGTTATTGACGCGGATATTATTGATTATTGACGCGAACATTATTGGTTATTGACGTGGACATTGTTCTATGGCTCATTACTGAATGTCGGATCTAGTTAAATGTATCGGTGAAAGTTTGAGCTCTCTTTAACTATTACCATTCCAGAGATAGACCTGCTGCAGGTTATACGATCTCATGGTCATTATGCTTCAACGATTGACCTTGTTCAAAGGTTCTATCTCCTCCCCATCGGGATACATCGGTTGTTTTTAGACTCACCCCGACTTCTAACTCTGGTGATAGGTCAATTCGCGATCACCAGACCCTAACGTTCAAACGACGTAGGAGATATGCAGGTTCACGTTATGTGCATTACTGGCATAACAACTGATAAGCGGGGTAAGAGGAAGATCATACATTTTTCCTCATAACGATAGAACGAGAATTTATTGATCCATAATATGTACTCACCTGCCTTCACAGACACTTCTACCCAGCCATTATTCGTTGCCGTGTATACTGAGAGGACGGTGATTGTTAGGTCTGACGCATCATTGGGTGGATCTATATAAATTCCATCTACAGGGTAACCGTTCGTTGCCAGATATCGGCAGTTCAACTGAAATAACAAAGAGTTTTTGTATTTTCTCTATTTTATTTGCATGTACGATAGGGCGTATCTACTGACAATCACACAGTTTCCTAATTCAAATGTTCGTGACACCCCGCCCTTAACACATCCCATAACCCAGTGTATTTATTTTAGAAAACACACATCAGGAGCAAATATTCTGGTAAGTATTCTCTTCAGTACGTTATCCCCAGGCTGTCCGTACACTTATTCCACAGCCGAGAGACCGTGATCAAATATACTTGGGCCGCCACTTCGGTTGTGTCGAAGTTCAGATTTAACCATTTGGATGTTCCAGAATACTAATGATTGGAATACGCGAAACAGAATGTAGTGAGACACTATTCTGTACAGCATTCAAGAGCATGAACACAACACAATGAGAAATTAGCTATGGGTCTATTCTAACGATGTCTACATACTGGTGTTTGTTGCCGTCGCAATTTCGAACGCGATTCCGTTACGTTTGCTGGTGACCATTGTTTTGTCACGTGATCCATGATTGGGACAGATTATCCTGGAATCGTTGGAGGTAGATCAGGTGCATGTTTATCAAATTATTGCGTCTTAGTATCCTGGCGCTCTTTCAACTTTGAGTTACAACAAATATAAGGGAAGTGGGAAGAGGTGCCGACATACTGACAGAGTCACATGACTTCACAGAAGAGTCTTCTGGTTAACCTATTCTAAAGCACATACCAAGATTCGTGATATGTGTTGTATCTCAGGTACGCTTTTATTGTACCTGTTCATGTGGCAACTTGAATGACATGACCACACGGCCCCTAGCAGCGGCATAAGCGGTATTAGATACAAATCTAGAGAGCTATGAGGGAAATGCTCTGACAACTCGAATATTGGTAATTGGCGAGCTGTGTCGCCGTGACAACTCGTACGCTGGGGATTGGTGAGCTGTATCGTCGTCAGATGAAAATGACGGCATTTGACACTGTTCGGGATATGAACGGGTAAGTTACCCTTGATCGTCCTAATGTACAGCAGTTCCACTGCGCCAGTCATGTGGTGATCAACGGGATTTATATGAAGGCACAGTGGAGCCATATCAACATCGAATCCCCTGAAGTTAGTTTTCATGAGAGAGCTCCTCACAGTTTCAACCGCTTTTCTGTTAGATTGAGGGTATAGCGTTTGATCAATCTCCAAGATCTGGCAAACTTTCTGATAAACACTCGCGGTGGAAAAGCTCGCTTGAATGGAGAGAGTGCACGCGTTTTCTTCAGAAAAAGATATTTTAAATCATAATGAAAACAATATAAGTGAACACTGCATAACCTGAACCAGTATGGACCCAATGATGGCCCCATGTGGTCAAACACCTGTGGTCAAATCAATGCTGCAAGCAATGGTCCCAAACTCTGATGACGTATTATATCTCTCTAAGTCACGTGATGAATTGTGTATTCAATCATCTGTATGCCACGTGAACACTTATCCAGCAATCTAAGGGGTCACGTCCAATTAATCGAGGCACTTTCTCGATTCCTTCGAGATGGATCGAGAAATTTCTCGGCTGAAACCGAGAGGGCAGAACCGGGAACCTTGACGTCTCCCGGTTTGCTCCTGGTTCTATCTCGATCGAAATGTCCCGGTTTTCGAGATGGATACGAAATTGATCGGTAATCACGAAGGGGATCCCGGTTTGTATATGTCCGTGTTTTGTTGCACTTAGATTGGTCGTTTCTTAGCTTCTCATGTGATTAGAGTGTTGTGCAGGTATCATATTTTGGGGGCGATCGCCGTATAAGTATATCGCAGCCTAAAATAGAATCCTGGCAACTAATTGTTTTTAAGATGTCTTTCATGTTATTAAATGTTTAATCGATATATCCATGATCTGCATGATGCTTGCTGAATCCAATTGAAAAAAAAGTTTCATTTATCTATAAATAAATTAAGAATATAAAATTGAATGATTTTCTTATACATTGATTGTATATCTGACTAATATTCGACGCGGAATAAATGACACATCAACTGGATGAAATCTGAATAATAATGATATGGAATCATCCGATAATAATTGTTTCATAAAATTGTTTTAAAAACCAAACGTGGATCGTTTCAACTGAAAAATGAAGTGTTTGACCGGTGTTTTAATCTCGGTGTGTAATTCGTTTTATAATTTTGCATTATTCATTGCAGATTTCATTTTACTGAGAATTACTGTCTTGAGATATAGTTCAAGTAAGGAGATTATATCAACAAAGTTTGTTTCTGATATAAGCTTGCCTGGTAGAGGTTAGCGGAAATAATGACAATCGGAACTAGAGGTGTTGATAATTCTCACCACAGTCGGTCTGTGAAAACTGTCGGCTTGAAACAACATCGAAGAGAGAGAGTGGTTAATTACTTTGAAAGAAAACTGGGGGAAAACACATTATCGGGGATTGATAAGATACTCACGTTCTATTATTTATTGGTAGTTTTATGTGTCTAGCAAATTAACCAAATAATGGGGAAGTAATTAGCGCCAAATTCAGAATGCAATGAGGCTTTAAATCCACGTTCATGTACATTTTACTACAACAATACCACGTGTTGTCAGTCTGCAAAGCTTATAGGGAATGCTCAAACAGTTCGATCGCGCGTTTATGTTTATAAACCTATCACGGTCCTACTCAAGATCCTATCAAATAAGTAATATCAACGAAAATCTCCCATTCTGATATACTTTCAGAAGAACATATGGAATTTTATTCCAGACTTGTAGAATTTATTTCAATTCGCAGTTCCTAGACATATCTCATAAATTTATTCAAATTCTAAAACAGGTTCGAAATAATTTACACTGAATAATAATGAGCCAACTCATGTAATTCAAATGGTGATGTCTTTTTCCTTTCCATACATAAAAACTGCGCTGTCAGAGCAAGTATGCGACTACAGATCGATAGACGGAATAACAAAATAAATTTAAAGGAATCATGTTTAATGTACTTCATTATTCATGGCTTAATGCATATGTACTCGCCGAGAATAGAGTCGCTGCCACAGAGAAGTACATATAGTGCGAGCATACGCCTTCCGAATGGTTGTAAACCTTCCTCTGAAGGCATCTCGATTCCATTCTCGAAGCAAGTCGATTTATTTCGAGGGGGATCGAGATGGACTTTTACTTCGAGAGAAAACCGGGAACAAACCAGGACAACAATCGATAGAAATAAACCGGGACCCTTCGAGACGAGATATTTATCGGTTTTACTCGTTTATCGAGAAACCGTCTCGATCGATTGGACGTGCCCCCTAACATCGCTAATGTAACACGAAACCAATTAAATTGTCATTGTCAACGCAAAGTACATGTGCCGCAAGGCGTGAAGTCCTATATATAACCCGATACACCAAATTAAAGCTTGCTCTTCCGACTGCTCCAGTCCAGGGACCTTGCGCTGGCAATTAAGTTGGACCTTGCGCTGGCAATTAAGTTGATGTCATGTTACATGAGGGAGGTGACTGGCTAATTGAATTGTATAAAGATCCCTCCCCCCCCCCCAGCCATTTAATTGCCATGGATGTTGTGGCCTACATCAAGAGATATAAGTGGGATTGTATTGTCATTGAAGTAGGGGGGGGGGCCTACGTTATCAGGTTTCAGGACAATTCTGGTCCTATTTTCAAAGGGTGTATGAAGAAAAACTAATAAAACAAAACATGGTTTCCAGAGAAACGGTCCACAATTTCCATTGGTGTCACCAAGATGTCATACATGACAATTGTATTAACCAAAGTAGCGATTCACCGGTTTCAGACTTATCACAATGGTATCTTGCTTGATGAAGTTGGAAGTTCGACCTTGAAATTACAAGCGTCTAGTCCGTCATTCATAATCCAGCCGTCGTCCATTAGAGAATATCCGCGTCCATAATCCAAAGACCTATTCCATTTTCCATATAACAGTATTAGCACCAAATTCAAAAGACAATCATAGTATACATAAACATAGGCTTGTTTCCTGCAAGAGAGAAGCGGTCAACAGTTTTCAATGATGCCGGCAAGACATCATGATGTTCCAAACATATCAAATCCGTATCGCTGATCAGTATTCTTAATCCATAATATTCGTTGTAAAGTCGTCATCTAAAGAATGATGTATCTCAGTCACGCTTTGATTATGACTGTTCATATGAGTACCATGAGGATCTTGAAGTACATGGGTTCATACGGCCCCTAGCCCCGGGTTAAGCGGAATTAGACACAAGTTACGAAACGTAGCGCCATAGATCTTGCACGCTACGTTCGTATTTTGCTATCAGCATGCGATATGTATCGCCAAATTTGAGAAACTTTGAGTGTAGGCGCTTGGTGGAATAGCCCTGTTTTTAAGTTTCTGCACCAGTGTTTTGTGACGTTGATTAAAATCGTCACATTTAACACAGGATCTAGCAAATGCTACTAAGCGAGATATGTATACGCCATATGCAGGTCCCACTGGAATATTACTGTCCAGAAAGGGATAGTTTACGATGTCGAAATTGTAATCATCTCTTTTGAGAGAGAATGCCCGCTTCATTTTTATAGAGATATAGATCTAAATATGATGTGCCTGTAGGGCTATCTGTAGTTTCCTTCAAATCCAGTGAAGGTGGATATATATCCTTCACTGCCTCATTTATATAGCGGTTATCCACAGCGAAAAGGCCGATGACGGAGAAGGTACATTGATACTTATCGTTCTCGTGTCCCCTTCATATATCCCAGGTCACAGGCCGTTGCCTTAAGAACATGGAGCAGCTACCGGAACGTTTCAAAAATCCCTTTTTCACAGTCGATTGAAGACTGGGATATCTATCACCTATCTGGAAGTTATTCTTTGTATTCCTGTTCATATGGCTATGTCACCATAAACCAGTGTACAAGTGGAACGATCCTTAGTCACCTTAGAGGTGCCGAGGGAGTGAGTGAGTGAATAGAATTTAACGTCGCTTTCAACAATATTTCAGCTATATCACGACGAACCAACTAAGCACCACCCAGTCCAGTTGTGTTCTTGCTACTTCAAAGAAGAAATGGTGCCGGGGGAGACTTTTCTGTGTAGTTATATATGTTCCCTTTTTAGTCGCCAGAAGTCGTCTCTTACATACAAGCGTCTAATCGTCCAAAAAGAAGTTTCGCATTCATAATCCAAATTACAACACATATAAGGGAAGTGGAAAGAGGTGCCGGCATACTGACAGAGTCACATGACTTCACAGTATAGCCTTTCGGTTAACCTATTCTAAAGCACATACCAAGAATCTAACGATTCGTGATATGTGTTGTATCTCAGGTACGCTTTTATTGTACCTGTTCATGTGGCAAATTGGATGATATGACCACACGTCCCCTAGCACCGGCATAAGCGGTATTAGATACAAATCTAGAGAGCTATGATGGAAATTCTCTGACAACTCGTATATTGGTAATTGGTGAGCTGTTTCGCTGTGACAACTCGTGCACTGGGAATTGGTGAGCTGTATCGTCGTCAGATGAAAATGACGGCATTTAACACAAAAGACTAGTCTGTAAGGCCCGATGTCGACCCAGCAACAACTTACCACAAATGCCAACATATATTAAAGATCAAAAGGTCTGTACAGGGGGGCGGGCCTCGAGGACGAAACGTCCACCAGCAGAATCTCGCCATATACAGGTAAAAATTACAACACATATAAGGGAAGTGGGAAGAGGTGCCGACATACTGACAGAGTCACATGACTTCACAGTATAGCCTTTCGGTTAACCTATTCTGAACGACCTAATTCATATAACAACATTAGGACCATTAAAAAACAATTACAGAAGAGAAGCGGCCAACAGTGTTTCAAATATATCAAATCCATATCGCTGATCAGTATTCTTAATCCATTTCACTTTCGTTATCTAGAGAATGGCATATCTTGATCACGCTTTGATTGTGCCTGTTCATATTAACATTATGAGGATCATGAAATACATGCGTTCATATGACCCCCTAGCATCATATCTCCCCAATTTAAATATGAGGCAGTCATACATTACATCCGTTATTGCCCAAATTTTGCTGCCATATGCAAATTCCTGATCCTAAAATAATTTATCAACCCTGTAATACAAATCATTCAAAAACAATCTTATCTTATATTCATGTCCCAGTCCCCTGTGTGTTTATATTATGTTGAATTATATTATATTGTATTGTATTGTGGTGTATAATTTCATATGTCTCGTTGCATTTTCGTGAATTTTGACGTGATGTGTTACTTTTGCTCATCCGCATGAAGTCGACCAGCAGGTCTACCCCAATATGTCAAAAGACAATCAGATTGTTCAGCTGGATCCTTTCTTGTGGCTTTTGAAACTGTAATGGTAAATCTGACTGTTTGGGAATGAATGGCGATATGTACGTCACGAAGCACATGAATTCACGTAACCTCACTTTGTTTTGTTGAAACCGGAAGCATTGCTAGAAACAAAAGAGGCATCATTTTTGCCATATAAAGTCGTATTCTCACTATTGAAGCCTAATCCTTCTCACATAACTTCCCTCATACAATGCAAGTTCTCGTCATGTTGGCGCTCTGTTTCGATTACGATCGTTCTCGGGCACTTTTCAAGAATTCGATCTATTTTCTTTTTGAAAAAGCATCGTGTGACATGTTGAACCCGAACGGCATCTCAAGAAAGCAGTATCGATGAAAATGTGTTAAACGCCGTTAATTAGGCTCTTCCCTCATCTAATTTAGCACGCCAGAATCCAGGGTACCGAGTTAATTCCCCCCATTGGGGTAGCTTAGTGAAATGATCGTTACAACCTAAAAAAAACGCCATTTTATTCACACAGGGATCGCTTTGGTCCAAATATTCATAAAATATGTTCCAAACGACCTGGTGATTGCGACATCATTATGACTTCATAAACTGAAAATAGCCTTTAAAATATTGATAAAAATAGATAAATATTTTTTGAAGTATCAATGTAAGATTTTGAATAATAAACCTCCGAAGTTTGTTCTTTCAGTATTGCCAATTGTCCTAGATTGAGAAAATGTCCTCTGAAAATTGGTTGAACAGCAAAAGGTCACAAGAACGTCAACAATCAGGACGTACCATTCAAATACGGTTGATATGAATTTGCTATAACTCTACAGTGCCAGTATATGATTTTTTGTGAGGAATATACTATTCTGTTTTGAATTGCAGACGTCACAGTAACGTCACATAGTTGGGGGATATTCATGGCGACTTTATAATAAATTTATTTGGATGTCTTCTCGATTTATTATGCGCTACCACGATTATTTGGAATACTCCTGGGTTGTCCGTGTCGGTCACCCTCTCATGCATCCTGTATCCAGGCAAAGTATCAAGTTGAATTGAACTTGGCCACGACCAATGCCCAAGTCTATTCCCAGCATGATGGTTAATAATGTCTTGGAGATTGGTGTCGTTTCACATATCCTTTCCGTTAGGGATAAAGACCCAATCTTAGTAGTAGAGAAAAAAATGTTCTAGCTGAGATAGGATCCATACGGTTTTAGTTACCGGGCATGAGTAGCCTACCCAGGAACAGCCTGGTCATTTTTCCTGGGTCTATTACTTCAGGGCATAGACGATCCAGAGGAGAAAGGAATCAGGTCGCCTTGTAGTTTCGAATTCAGATTGAAAAGTTTAAATGGTCGTGCACTTTTAACGTACAACTTGATATGAGAGGACTTAATTCCGATGGCGCAAGGAAATAAAAATATTTGGACGGCACAAAAATACAATTTTTTCGCACTACACCAACTTTTGAGAAATATTAAAGCGATGATTTTACAAATAACAGAGCTGAAGAACATGGTAAATTCATCAAACTTTGTGATTTATTAATGTAAATGCGTATGAAAGATATTTGCTATCGCGGAACGAATGTTGCTTTGTCCACTCGATTTTATCAGAGAAGCACACTATACTCGCCATAAAAGGGAAACATTATTCAGCGTATTACAAATATGATACTTGTTTAGACGAACAATGTGGAATAAAGAATATAGTTATAAAAACAAAGATTATATGCGTTGTCAGTCAATAAAGAAAACACACACACTGTTGAAATTTAACTCTAAAAATAATATAAATTCTTAGCTGCAATGTACACTATCTTAGATACGAAAACTATATTTTTTCATATATCAATATATATTAAACGCAACAATAAAAGGGTAGTGGGATAAGTTGTTGGCGAACTGACGAGAAGTCCACACACAAATGTACTGACTGCATATTTCTAAAATCATCATATGAAGCAAATGTGATCTCTTCATTGATTTGTATCCCAGCCTCACTTTTATTGTGGCTTTGAATAAAGAGGTATCTTATCTGCATTCAGCAAAATAGGAGGGTTATTTTGATATATGATAATGGTCACCAACTAAATTGCATCTACGGTCGAAAGATAACTGGTAGTTTTTCAATAAAACGGATTTATCAAATAACTGTAGTACTTTTCATTCATAAAGCCTGAGAGAGAGAGAGAGAGCGAGAGAGAGAGAGAGAGAGAGAGAGGGAGGGAGAGAGAGAATTAAGGTTTAGCGTCGCGTTCAGCAATATTTCAGCTATATAGCGACGATCAAACAAAATTCTAAGTACTCAAACCAATAACTTAGTAATCCAACACATTAAAACATACACACATTGAAACTTATGCAGCAAACCAATTTCTCTCAAATAACCCAAGATACATTCCTCTCTCATCCGACTAAACAGATCTTCCAAAGTAGTCGTTCGATCAAAAGAATCTCTCACAATCTTAAAATCTATACAGTCGATAAGAATGTTTCAATGTGAGATCTTCGTGGCATGGAATACACATTGGGACTGGCTGCGTCATGATTTAAATATGTTACTAGTTACATAACAGTTTTTCAAAAATTTCATTGGCTAAACACTTCGAAATAAACAAAATTTCCTTGGCGTCGGAAAAAAATTACTCCGCGTGACGTTAGGCTTCACTACTTTTTCTTTACTATAACATTTGTAAGTCAAGATGGCGGACAAAATACGTATCATAAGTGCCGGTGAGATCGACGAACGGGGTAGCGCTACTGTTCGCATTATATTTGAAGAAGATGGTATCACGTATTACATGGTGCAAATTGACGGAACTGACTGACAAGTTGGCCTACCTCTTGATAGTTTCAGTTTGCGAAGAACGGCACTTTCATCCAACAATGGCAACAAAGAAAACGAGCAGATGACAGCGAGCTTTTCGGGTGACAGATTTAGCAACAATAGTCCGGTGAATCCTTGCAACACTTGGAGAAGTGGATGTGAGAGTTCTGTCGCACCGGCGACACCAGTGTGACGTCAAATCCACGAAATCCCCCCTCCACAACTGAACACAATTCTGTGTATATTCATTATCAGTGTGAGGAAGTCGGATAGTTCCCACTATGAACCGAATTCGCTAAGAGGTACGAGTTCAGTCTCAACTCGAACGCCGAGTTTGCACAGTTACGAGAGGTGTTGAAGTCTGAACAAAGGCTTCTGAAGAAAGAGGGGAAGGGGAATCTACCAAAACGATCTGATCCAATTTCCGATGAAGAAATAAAAAGGCTATGGGATAGTTGGGAGTTGGGTAGTAAATCGCCAAACAGCATGCTGCAAAGTTTGTAGTTTTCTACGACTGTTCACTTTGGCACAGATGAACACCGTGATATGTGCTGGGGCGACGTCCTGTTACACAGGCATTGACAATGGTCAGGGATATCTTGAATTTACCGAACGCCAGACAAAAACGCTCTAAATCCATCCCGCTGTCCTGTAGAAATTTACAAGCTCTATGCCATGAAACGCCCCCAGGATTACTGTCGTTCAAATGACCCATTCTGCTTAGCCGCAAACACAAAAAAAACCTCCATTTTCTGGTCCTTGTGACAAGTGGTTCTCAGACAACTCGTTGGTATTAACAAGCTTTCCACAATGATGAAGCGCATGGTAACATCAGCCGGCATTTCAGGTGACAAACGTCTCTCAAACCACAACGCCCGTAAACAGCTTGTCCAAAAGCTAACTGACAGTAACGTTCCTGTCATTCAAATAATGCAAATTTCTGACCGCAGAACAAATCAATAACTACAGTCACATCATCAAAGATCAGCACTGGCGAATTTTCCAATTTTAAAATTCCACAGCTGCCCCCACTGTAAATGAAAGCGGAACTCCAGCACGGTCCGTCGTAGAACAGCAAACCTTATCGTTTTCATTGCCACTTCCGCGAATCCCAATATTCAAATTTTTCGCTGCCGTCTTCCGTGACACCGAATACATACAGTCAAATTCACAACTGCCAGTCCAACAGTGTTGAAAGTTCCCAACTTTCTTCGGCAGTTCACAGCCATGGAGGTATACACACATTAGTCTCAGGAAACATTTCCGGCGGCCAATTTCAAATTCACATTTACAATGAACATGAAGAGGCGCCAACACGTTGCACGTGCCCGTCTCCACGGCAACATGTCCCAGGCACTGATGGAGATGGCGAACACGCTTAATTATCAAAGCGGATTGGTACATCCAAAAGGGGATGATCAGTAAGCTTTATTTTCATGTTAATTAACAAATAACCACAAACACAACCGCGGAAGCAGAAGAAATAACTCTATGAAACTGACCACGAGTTGAACACAAATGCTCTAATATTCGCTATAACGACTGATAAGCAAATAGCATGAAGGCAGTGGGAATATGATTTTTGTTCGATATCTCCAAAAGCTTAAAGTTTTTCAAGGAACTACATGGAGGCGTAGCTATGCAAAAGAGGAAAAAAGATTAAATTTTGTATCTCCTGTTCTGTTATATCTCCAATCTCATATTTTCGGTTACGTCATGTGATCGCCAACATTCATAGGCAAATTTCAAGTTCAAATGCCGAAATAGTTTTCAAATAATGGTCCGGTAATCGCAACAATATTGAAGGTCACTACTCAAGAACCAAGACCACAGTCAGCATGAAAATTGACTGACGCCATAATACCTGTGTCATGGGGAACATTTGAGGAGTAAAAAAAAATCCTACAACTTACCGCTTTTAAAAAAATCACGTATAACAAATTTTTATATTATGTGACATTCAGGGAGTTTAATATGGAGTCATTATTCTTGACTGTCATTTCCTAGTTTGCCATATTTCTGATTTTCGATGTTTATCAAAGCGTGATGCCATCAATGTCCAGCGATCTAATTTGCAGACTGGAGGTCAATGGTCAAATTCAAGTTCATATTCATTTGGGGCATCAATATTTTTATAAATGTTTAAGGGCTACAGTTTATAGCGCTCCGTGTTCAAAAGTTATGGACTTTCGAAAAGGGGGATAGCTCCGAAGTTATATTACTTAACAGCCACAAAACACTGACGAGCTTCGCCATAGCTATGTTAAAGAAACTGTTTCATTTGTCGGATGAATTATAGATTAGCGAAAATTATCGAAAGGGGAGTTACCTCCGAAGTTATATTACTTAACAGCCACAAAACCCTGAGAAGCTTCGCCATATCTATGTTAATGAAACTGTCTCTTTTGTCGGATGAATTATAGATTAGCAAAAATTATCGAAAGGGGGATGCCTCCGAATTTATATTACTTAACAGCCACAAAAGACTGAGGAGCTTAGCTGTAGCTATGTTAATGACACTGTCTCTTTCGTCGGATTAATTGAGAACACATGAAATGTGCCAGAGAACAAATAAAACTTGTTTGGGCTATTTTTCTGCACTGGCTAATTTTGTTCAGAATATATCCTATAACTTACTTTCTAAATCTCATCTACGTCCTTCTATTCGTTTGGTCAATATTTGCGAAACGAATTTCGAGTTCTTATAACTTAATAGGTCAATCCAAACCACAGACACCACTTCAGCATAAGGCATATACAGTGGTCCAGTCTTGATACTGTATATCCACCCATTTTGCCTGTACAAAATTTGAATGAAAATAATATATATAACCCCAAGAATAACAATAGTCATTTCATTCAAAATGGAAAGACATATAATTGATTGTATAATCTTTGTTATGCTCCTCCACCAATGTATATACCGGAGTACCCAACAGATTAGCATGACTAGTACCATTTTCTGCTTTACGATCAATTCTCTCCCCACCCCCCCACCCCCCGCCCTCCCCCTCCATGTGTATTCGTTTTGGGCAGGTCATTTTATCCATATTTTACTCCACACGTACATGTATATATATATATTTTTTTGTCTTTCTTTTCTTCGGGCACGTAATCTGATGTTGCCTACATTTTCTACGTGTACCTAACTATATCTTTTGTTTAAGCAATTCCCGGGCCGCTCAAGGTGGGCCACGCCACACCCCATGAG
>JAVTVY010015867.1:0-63769 GCA_036873755.1 Hanleya hanleyi
ATTCCGGAGGTGCGGAATAGTGGACGTGTTACAGTTTCCAAGCTGTTTCCGCCAAGATTCCGTAGCGGAAATTATGCGGAATCTGGGCCGGAAACAGGATTGAAACCGGTTGGAAACTGTAACACTGGTTTCCGCACTGAAAACAGCGCGGAAACGGGCTGGAAATATGAAATATCCAAATAGAGCTGTGCGGAAAATAAGCGGAAACAGGTTGGAAACAGACCGTGTCCGCCTAGTTTCCGACTAAGTTTCCAAATTGTAAACTGGACAGAAACTGGGCGGAAACCATGGAGCATGCCAAGTGGAAACCGAGCGGAACCCAGGATTCCGGAGGTGCGGAATAGTTACAGTTCCCAAGCTGTTTCCGCCAAGATTCCGCAGCGGAAATCATGTCGAAAGTGGGCCGGAAACAGGATTGAAACTGGTTGGAAACTGTAACACTCTGTTGGTTTCCGCAATAGAAACAGAACGGAAACAGGCTGGAAACATGAAATACCTGAATAGAGCGGTGCGGAAAATAAGTGGAAATGTTAGTTTATACAAAAGAAAAGTCAGTGGTAAAATGTTCAATATTTATTTACATTCAGATTGGTATACAGTTCTTTGATCCTGAAATATCAGTGCATTGGAGAATAAGATGTCAAACCAACAAGTTAACAATGGATGATTCTGGCGCCATTCTACTCTAATGTAAACACATTAAACTAAATACTTTCAAGGTGAAATGCAAAGGTTCGTCTACATCATTTGATATTTGCAGTAAGATTGGAGAAATAATGTGTATATTAACTTCATTTCAGTTTTAAAACATTTGCTTAAGCCTAATGAAGTTAAAAACTAAAAAATGTAAAGCTGTATTATTTACGAAATTTCGATCCGTACATGATTACCTCTCCCTGGGGGCGCTGCGATACGTGACGTAGCAGTGGAACCAGCACAGTCTGCACAACATGATGTAGCTGCATTGTATGGAAATACCTCACATAGATAAGCTAGGCTATTGCCCACGAAGCCTTTACTTGTGTCATTCACGTTCACTGAAACATATCACAGGTTGGTGATCATTCGCTATGGGGGATAAAAGAAAAAGTCGGAATATACCAATCTATATTTCCGATTCTCTCGGTATGACTGTCGCCCACGGCACCTGCAGTGTCACTGATTCTATCGTTGTCTGAAGGTTCTTTGTTCACAATAGGTTCATGTTGGTAAGGCAGGGGCACCCCTGCATTAACCATTGCCGTGAATTCTTCTTAATTCCTCGTCAGAAGAAGAGGAAGAAGTGTAAGAAAATTCCTCTGCATCACTGTCGTTGTCTACAATCATGTTAGCCGCCATTTTTTTCTGGTGGAAAAACTCCGAGTCAAGGGGAGATAAGCGATGCCATGTTTTAAAGCCGCTGATCATACACGTGTTTTATTTCTCTTTAAAAAATAAAACTTATCACCAGATTTCGTTCATTGATGGTTGTATAATTTATTATCATCATAAAAAGGAAAGGGAAATGCTTTTTTCTTACTTTTAATACCTTTGCATTTCACCTTTAATACGAAGCTGCGCATCAAAAAACCCATACATTCATAATGTATTCAATTTGAACCAAGATGTCAGGAACACCAAGCAGTCAAGTCACAAATATACAGATTATCAAAAGTTTTCCAATTCGAAATGACCCCTAAGATTTCCGTCCAATCAGAGAAACCGGTATTCATTACATAAATTCCTTGATGCATCAATATGATCAATGATGTATACCAAATTTTACATCGTGCATTTGAACAGTATCAGAGATGGAGATCATTAATGATTTCGCATAAATTAAAGATGGCCGCCCATCCTTCCCGCCACTCAGAGGAACTGATGTGGTTATTCATTGAAAGTCTCTTGATACATTGATGCTGTGCACCAAGTTTCGTATAGAACACTGAAATGGTATCAGAGATATACATCATTAAAGATTTTGCATAAATTAAAGATGGCCACCAAGGTTTCCGACTAATCAGAGAAACCAGAACTGTCATTTGTCGTCTCTTGATGCATCGATGATGTATACCAAATTTTACATCGAGCACTTGAACGCCAGAGAACGAGATCATTATTGATTTTGCATAAATTAAAATGTTTTTCCATTGTGCTACTTCCAATCCAAGGATTAATAAAATATATAGTTCTAGTGTATTCAAGTCTTTTGTGAAATTCATGTAGCATAGCTACTTTAGACGAGAAATGTCTGCTAACTGTATACTTGGACACAAAATTTGTACCACTCACGTATCTGTCAATATCTTTCAGCCAGGCATGCCAGGGCTTGTCCTTTAACAGTCTGTCGCCGTGTTTGGCACACAAAGCATCTCTCGACCATCGATCTTCTGTGTCATAGTCGATCAACCCGACTGTATTCCACGTTAAAAAAGTTGCCAATTGTACACTATTTCCTTTACCGGTGGCCATAACAAATTGTATAGAAGGATCATCCAATTTCAGTCCAAATTAAAGTTCATTTGCGTAATTCAATATAGTTCAAAATCAAAAATGGCGGCTGAACTGGGTGCGTTACAAATTTGTACTCGGAAACGGACCGAAACACATTTTTGATAAAGTTGAATGCGATCAATGTAATATGGTACAATTTATTTAATTAAAAGAAATCAAATTGGTTTTAGATTATAGATAATCATGTATGTCTACGATAGGAAATGTTTTTGACGTAAATTGTCATTTAGAGCAGTATATTGAAAGCCACGAGAAATACGGATTCCGGACTAGAGTTCAAATTAGCATTTTGGATTGACTGCAGGCCACTAAATCTACCACAAACGAAAAAAGAGTTCTCCGTTCACCACGGCATGTCGTCTGACTCACAACAACAACAGATATTTTTGTTCTTTTGTACCGTTCTCGGCGTGCGCGATTTATCACGGCCCTGAGAATAAAATCAGGCGCGCTGTGGTGCGCGACCACACTCGCGCACCTCAAAAACGAAAGACTGTAAACCTGAAAATGAAATTTGAATTTATCGGTTACTCACCTGGTTCTGTCGCTTCCTTTGTACTGGCATCCATCCTTGCATCCTCATCTTGACAAGCATTTCCTTCCATTTATAGCAGTAATACTAGAATATATTTGCACAAAATTTCTCGCCCATGTCGAAGTTGTATAATATGACAAGAGACTGTTTTGATTAAAACCTTGCAAAACAGCATAACACCAAAGATATGATGGATAATTCTCACAATTTAGAAAATCTGTTTTCTTCAATTCTCCATAGACATTGCATTTTGCACACATGATAGTGAAAACACCTAAATTGTTCAAATAGAATTGCCCAGCCTTTGTGCTCATGGTATCTGTGGTGGAGAAAGTCCCACTGTTCAGTTACAGACAGGGTGGCAAGTTCTTGCAGGCTAAAGGCCCATTCTCATGGTACGATTTGTAGTAACAACTTGTAGCATACAACTTAGTTGCATCGTGAGAACACTCGTACGATTTTAGTCACATGCTACAAGTCGTATGAAATAGAACCGGTCCTATTTCATGCGATTAATAGTTGCATGCTACAAATCGGGGGGATTCCCCCGCCGAGTTGTTACTACAAATCGCATCGTGAGAATGGGCCTTAAAGCATACACCCAAGTTCATATGCAAATATTCTTCCAAAGCCAAAGAACTGGGAAACACTGAAGGAATCAATGCAATGGGTTTGTAAATGCAGGTCACCTGTAGAATCCAGATCCCAATTTGTATGCAAATACTCAAAGCCCCAAACAAAAGTTTCTGCCAGTCAAGATTGTCAGAGGCAGCCTGCCACTCATTTACGTTTCAAAGACATGTTTCCTGAATAGACTGCAGTCACTGGCTTGATACAATGACTTTGGTTTAAATGCTTATCTGACAGGTATAGTGAATATTCATCCCCAAAATACTTTTGGAGAATTAAAAAATAAATGTTCAATATATTTCCCATTATACTGTAAATGTTAAATAATTTGATTAGTTAATATATAACTGTGTTGCTTTTTCGACATGGGCGAAGCATTTCTTGGAAATATGTTTCAATATTGCTGTGCACATGGGAGCTCAAGCTTGTATCTTTGTTATATTTTGAGTGCCTAAATGGATGCCAGCACAAAGGCCTTAAGAAATTATTCTGGCAAACAATGGAAGTTTAACAGGCATAGTGGACTAAAATACATATACAGGATAGTATCATAACAAAGTTAGCCACAAAATTACTTAATTAGTCCGTCTATCGTGTCTTTATTTATTTTCTTAAGACCTCAATTTACAAACCAGATATAATAATAATAATAGAGTCTACATTATTGCAGACTCAATATTCATGTACAGGTGTTGTAGGGCATAGGCCTATGCAAAATAAACAGTGGGCCTACGGGTAACAATTAGGCCTAATATACACATGGCTCATCGATTTAATAGTTATGTCGGGGGGGAGACATCTAGTGTTTGTTCTGTCTGACTGGTTGGATGGATGGATGTCTGGATGTCTGTCCGTCCCCTTACCTTGTCTGCAAGATATCTTGAGAACTACTGGTTGGAATTTCACCAAACTTGGATGGAACTTCATTGGGATAGCCCCCCCCCCCCCCATTTGATTAGGTTTTGGTGTGTGTGTGTGCATTCATCCATGTCGGGTGTCTGTCCATCTACTGGTACATGTATATAAGGCCTTGTCTGCAAGATATCTTGAGACTACTGGACGGAATTCCCTCAAACTTGGATAGAAGCTTCATTGGGATAGCCCCGTCATTTGATTAGGTTTTGGTGTGTGTGTCTGCATTCATCCGTGCCCGGTGTCCGTCCATCCATCCATCTACTTGTACATACAGGCCTTGTCTGCAAGATATCTTGAGAACTACTGGACGGAATTTCACCAAACTTGGATGGAAGCTTCAGTGGGATAGCCCCGTCATTTGATTAGGTTTTGGTGTATGTGTGTATGCATTCATCCGTGTCCGTCCATCCATCTACTTGTACATGTATATACAGGCCTTGTCTGCAAGATATCTTGAGAACTATTGGACGGAATTTCACCAACCTTGGACAGAAGCTTCAGTGGGATAGCCCCCGCATTTGATTAGGTTTTGGTGTGTGTGCGTCCATTCGTCCGTGTTCGGTATCTGTCCATCTACTTGTACATGTATATACAGGCCTTGTCTGCAAAATATCTTGAAACTACTGGACGGAATTTCACCAAACTTAGATGGAAGCTTCATTGGCATAGTCTCTCATTTGATTAGGTTTTGGTTTATGTGTGCGTTCATCCGTGTCCATCGTCCGTCCGTCCGTCCGTCCGTCCATCCATCTTCATGTACATGTATACAGTATATACAGGCCTTGTCTGCAAGATATCTTGAGAACTACTGAACAGAATTTCACCAAACTTGGAAGGTTCATTGGAATATCTCCCTCATTTGATTAGATTTTGGTTTGTGCGTGCATTTATCCTTGTCCATTGTCCGTCCATCCATTCATCTAATTGTACATGTATATACAGACCTTGTTGGCAAGATATCAGGAGGACTACTTGACACTTATTTCTACATTAATTTTATAGCACTTTCCCTTAAATAATGTGCCCACTCAACGCAAGGTGGGAGGTTGGGGGGAAAACAACCAGCATAGGCTTCATGCCGCATAGGCTTCATGCCGGAGCGGCAACCCAAGGGTCAAAGCGGAACCTCTAGTTCCTTAATTGACGTGCGCTCAAAACTGCTCCTCTGATACTCTTGTAGAAATTCTTGGTATAATGTTCGTTGTAAATTTAAAGAGATAGTAGCGTGATTTTAATTGTTCGGGTAAACTGAACAGCATGGTCACTTGCAACATTTGCCAACAGATTTTCAAGTTTTGAAGTCTTGTATTTCATATAGGGATCAATATTGTCAGATTCTTCAATTGGGTCTAGTGAACAACATAAAAATAGGAAATGACTGAGATGACGTCGGATAACGTGACCAGGTATCCATGACGTCACGTTAGAAGGCGTCACAGTGCGATAAAAGTTCTAAGATCGAGTATGATGTTGCAAAGCATCATGCTCTGAATGTTAGTGCGCGTTCTGTGACGTCATCTCAGGCACTGGGGCCAAGTGCAGGTGCTGTTACGTTTTTCAGAGAATGTCAGAAGTGTGATTTCAATGCGTGTGATATTAAAAAATGAGGTCACAGAAAAACGTTCACCATAGTTGTTCTCAACTACTAAATAACTTTTACCGAAATATGCTTTTTGCTGAAAATTTTTTAAATGACACTATTACCTCTTTAAGGACAGCTTTCCGTCCAGTCTCCGTGCACCGGAATCTTAGCGGATAGCAGTTTCCGGTCCATTTCCACTGCATTGGAAACAGAGCGGAAACTGACATCAGTTTTTGTCCAGTTTCCATGTACCGGAATCTGGGCGGAAACCTAGGTCAGTTTCTGATCTGTTTCTGCTCAAGCGGAAACCGGCTGGAAACTTGAATAGCAGTTTCCAGTCTATTTCCGCTGGATTGGAAACATGGGGGAAACTCACGTTGGTTTCCGAGCTGTTTCTGCTCGAGCGGAAACAGGTCTGAAACTCCAGCACCAGTTTCCAGTCCATTTCCAATGCATTGGAAACAGAGCGGAAAATAACATCAGTTTCCCACCCGTTTCCGCTGAAGCGTAATCTGGGCGGAAATTTAAGGACAGCTTTCCGTCCATTATCCGTGCACCGGAATCTTAGCGGAAACCTATGTCAGTTTCCGACCTGTTTCTGCGCAACCGGAAACAGGCTAGAAACTTGATAGCAGTTTCCGGTCCATTTCCGCTCCATTTCCGATGCATTGGAAACAGAGCGGAAACTAACATCAGTTTCCCACCCATTTCCGCTGAAGCGTAATCTGGGCGGAAATTTAAGGACAGCTTTCCGTCCATTATCCGTGCACCGGAATCTTAGCGGAAACCTATGTCAGTTTCCGACCTGTTTCTGCGCAACCGGAAACAGGCTAGAAACTTGATAGCAGTTTCCGGTCCATTTCCGCTCCATTTCCGATGCATTGGAAACAGAGCGGAAACTAACATCAGTTTCCCACCCGTTTCCGGTGAAGCGTAATTTGGGCGGAAACTTAACAACAGGTTTCTGTCCAGTTTCCGTGCACCGGATTCTTGGCGGAAACAAAAACACCTGTTTCCACTGGTTTCCGCATCACGGAAACAGGCTGGAAATGGGGTGTTACAGTTTCCAACTGGTTTCCGCCAAGAATCCGCATTTTTGGAAACCAGTACATTTCACCCAGTGCAGGTTGCCTGTCTTCCTCACTTGAAATTTTCACGGGTTTCCCCCAAAATATTGTTCTGATAACTTTCACGGTATTTATCCAATAGTTCTGAAATTCCTCATCAGCATGATAGTTTTGAAATTCCTCATCAGCAAGCTTAATCTGCTTAAGTTGTAATTCAAATCTGTCGGAGTCTTTTTAATTCTGGCGTCGCTTTCGGAGTTAGTAGGGATAATTTACGCTTATTCATTTTAAATTTATTCAGTTATTCTTATTTATTGCATTAACCATATGAATGTAGAATTTGGTATTTGTGGAATATACTTATATTATAGAAATTACGTCGCTTTATACTACTAGTACATAATCATCGCCGAGAATAAAACCTCATGGAGCTTGTCTTATCTCTTAGTAAATATATAACAAGATTCTATTGAGATACGTGTGACATGTGACCGATGATAACTGAGCGACCGACCAATACGAAATGACCTGATCTCTTACATATCTGACCGATTTGCATATACACCGCCCCTCCAGTCTATCTGGATCAACGTCATGATGTATCACTCAGGTAGGCAATCTTATGCCAGGAGAATAAAACTGAGCTAAATTGTTAGCCCTGTGAAAATCTATCTGGCCTATTTCATTACGATGCATCATGTAGCCTTACGAGCTGTAATCGTTCTGCCATACGGTACCTTAATAATTACACTGTCCTAGAACATACAAGGAAAATTATTTTATCGAATACATTGTTTTATAACAATGTCAGCGGTGGATTAGCACATCAGACCAATAATACTATACTTTGCCCAGGATACAGACGAATACATATATCTCGTTCATACAGCAATACAATATGCCATAGCACATTAGTGTGTATTATTTAATGTTGTAAGGTAACCCAACAACAATGCCGTTATTAAACAGTGTTAATAGTTAGTTAACTGTCATGAAGCAACACACTATCTGGGGCTTCTTGCAATGCGTGATATTACTTTATTGGTCCACTATAATATACACGATTTAGAACAGTTTGCATATATATATACGTAAAACTGGAACGACAACAGAGACAGGAACGGAATTGACCAATATCAACAATTTCTTGTGTTATATTCGAATGTTGGATAGGTAACATGACAAGTGTACAATATGACGGTATTGATTCAATCAACGTTATGGATCATTCAGATTGTTTTAGATTACTCAAACCTCGAATCTTTGGCATATAACTTTGAGTTCAAACAAATGACTGAACGCGACACGAACCGGCGTTGTGATCAAACAATATCAAGTCAGACATTCCCAAACTTCATAACAAGCCACTCCACTTCACAAAAAGGTGAAAGTGTAGTTGAACAATATGTGGCGAATAAAGTGCAGAAACCTCTAGTTTCCCGCTTGTAAATCCACTGATATGCCCATGCCCGAGCATGGACGGTACTGGTCAACTTGACATTATATGAGATATTCGAAATAGGAGCTTTAATACAGAATGAATGTCTCAGTAGAGTATTTCAGAATTCCTCATTACAATATTCTCTCACCTTGGACGAATTAAGCTACTAACGTATTCCCATGCTCATTCCAAAAGTCTTCCATTCAAGAATCTTTCAGAAAATAAACAACATTGCTGGTCAATTGCAAAACTGTTGTTTCCATAAAAGCCTGTATGACTGTAAAAATTTCTTCATGATCATATAAACTTTCTGTCTTGAATTTCCAAAACAATATGCTATCCACACCATTTGGCGATGGCTGGGGCGGAATCCATGTTCGTTTAATCCAATTTTAAATCAAAACTGTCTCCAAATTTGTGATCATCATGAATTGGAGCATTTATCCGAACCACTGATAACGAATGACAGGAATATTGAACAACTGATGCATCACTGACGAATAACTGACGTATCAATGACGTGTTTCATTGATTATTAGCATGATCGATCTTGTAGTCATTGTAGATTAGTGTTGTTCCACACACAAATGAGGATGTACACTCATAAGCAGATGATAGGTTATATTGACAAGTATCCAATTCCTTTATTATTGGTGATACGTACATCTAATAACATGTTCCTTTTTAATATGTAGTACAGGTATCTCAGCTTGATGGAACACTTCCCGTTTCAAATACGGGGTGAATTTGAATATGAATATGTCGATGGGGTTATATATCCCTGTATAGGTCTTATTGGCATCAATAAAACAGATGCATAAGTTGATTTTAACCACATCCAAAAGGCAATAGGACTTTTCTCACTGAAAAATAGTGTACTGGCTGACAAGCGAATACGTTCCTGTAACGTGAGATCCTGGATGGTTCCTCCTAGTGATTAAATTACCAGCTGTAATAAAATCCACTGTCGTCGAACGAGACAAATGTGTCCCTTTTATTGTCTTCCGGCAATTCCACTGCACACTGAAATATAATGATACATTAAGTTGGCTTCTACGATGTCGGTCACATAGGTGTCACCTCTGTAAAATCCTGGCAGCGTTTTGTCTAAAATAATTCCTTTCCTGATATTTGTGTCGTCTACTCTCAGAGAATCCATCAGGTGAGCACGTGCCAATGTGTGATTTGCTCCCTCGGATTGGCCACCATCTCGTTCCAGTGTTCGAGTTCCTTTCCCCTGGCGAACATAAAAGATCCCAGGACGACTCGACCGATCATTTTATCTGAAACGGTGGAACCAAAATTAAGCATTAAAGACACATTAGGCGAGGCTAATTACGTGAACTAAAATGATGGCCCAAGATCGAAAGGGCTGGTGAAAGATTTCAGATCGCAATTTCCAGTGCGACTACGCTGGTGTAATTAAAGGTCAATGCCACATGAAGAATAATAAACAGGATCTGTGGCTCACTGTAGTTGTCCGTGTGGACATCCTGAATAACATGGCCACACGGCCCATAGCACCGAGTTGAGCGATATTATACACAAATATTTAAGAGCGGTGCTGTATCAAGTGCCCTATCAAGTCATGTGATAAACACAAGATTGAAGAAATAACCCAAACAGTGGAAATTTGCATTTTTTCTTCTTCTCGGTTGATAATCATGAACAAAGTTTGATTCATCTTCCACGGGGTTTTCCACTATGGGCTAGTATAACACGTACTTTGGGATTGACGCATAGTGCTACATATTAAAACATAATTGTAGCATATACTCTGGCTAAAATCAGGCAAAAGTTTCTAAAGTATTAAGGCAATGTATCAACGTTAGTAGTATTCTTCTTGTAGGGCTCCGATTGCGGTGTCAATTACTCTTAATTGGATAAAATAAAAAAATTGAGATTCCAACTAACTGACGACATCTTACGCTTAAAGTAAAGGAATAAAAAGACGAATTTTGTCGTCATGTTGAGAACATTTGGAGTACAAATGCATACCTTTGTGTCCGCTGAGGTGTTGCATAGCACTGACTGTTACACTGGCCGTATCCAAACTGGAAGTGGAGAGTTTGAAGGTGAACGACTCGTTGAAACTCGGGTCTTCGGTCTTCTTGATCACTTCTGTTTTCTTAGTCTTAACGGCCTTGTTTTGGATTAACAAACTAACCTTCATGTAGCTATCTGCAACAACATAAATCGTATCAGTCAGAAAAGATTGGTATAACACATAGGCTACAGGTATTTCTCACATCACAGCGGACAATTAATCAATCAATATGATATACCTATGTGACAAAGAACCTATATCACACTCTCACATTTTTAGTAGGTATCTTCCAATTATTTTTCGACATCTGCGTGCCAAATTATTGTATTGTGAGAAATAAATCATCAAACTTAACAGTTAGCGATGATAAACTCATAACTGTTGTCGTTTGATCGTAACCCAGTTATCGCTTATCAAACTCGTGTGATAAAAATCAGATAAATGACCACCCGCAGTGATAATTTATATGTATCAGACACTAACGATTGGGATGAATCACCATTGAAATCATCATATCTTGGAGAGAATGTTCATCCAATGCAGAACAGAAACAGATTCATCAAGTTAAAAACTTTGCCAAATTGAAATATATGTACATAGCATCATAAGCACAACAAACGTATTCTATGACATAAATAATGAAAGTATTTATTAATAAGATATATTTTTGTCATTTAGAAAGTGATCGTATAACAGTAGTTTCGTTATTTTGGGATTACAAATCTTAGAATAGCACAAATTCTAGTGCTGAAAAATTGGCCGAGTCCCGGGTGGGATTCGAACCAGCGACCCCAGAGTCAGGCACCTAATCGCCAGCACTGTATGTCGGCGATCTAAACCACTTGGCCAACGGGTCTCCCACAAAAATAGGAGTTAGCAGACCGGTAGTCTTGAAAGCGAACATACATTACCCCTCTGATGATCGTAATGACACAGCTCCCACAGCTGAATAGGAAGATATATTTTTGTCATTTAGAAAATGATCGTATAACAGTATTTTCGTTATTTTGGGATTACACTATCTTAGAATAGCACAAATTCTAGCGCTGAAAAATTGGCCGAGTCTCGTGCGGAATTCGAACCAGCGATCGTATATAAACGATCGTGCGGGATTCGAACCAGCGACCGAATAACGAAAATACTGTTATACGATCACTTTCTAAATGACAAAAATATATCTTCCTATTCAGCTGTGGGAGCTGTGTCATTACGCTCATCAGAGGGGTACTGTACGTTCGCTTTCAAGACTACCGGTCTGCTAACTCCTATTTTTGTGGGAGGCCCGTTGGCCGAGTGGTTTAGATCGCCGACATACAATGCTGGCGATTAGGTGCCTGACTCTGGGGTCGCTGGCTCGAATCCCGCACGGGACTCGGCCAATTTTTCAGCACTAGAATTTGTGCTATTCTAAATGTAATCTCAAAATAACGAAAATACTCTTATTTATTAATATTATGATGCCGGTAAGTATAATTTATTTTTCTTTCTACTGTCTTATATGGAAGTTATAAGGCAAGCCAACCAACTGGCCATATGAAAGCATGTGAGCGAAGTTATATTCTATAATGTCTGGCTTCGGCGATAACTGTTAAGTCCACGTTATTCCATTGCATCTACTCATTCAGGGCGAGTCCAAAAACTGTCCAGCTGTGGTGTTTTTTATTCATCTAAAGTTATAAATGTATTGTGTATATGAATTTAACACATGAAAGGGTACTTCATCCCTGCGCTGTATATACATATATGGCCGAGTCACAAGAAGGGAGTGTGGTTCTTGCATAAATCACTCCTTTGTTGCGATGCAGCCATAATTGTATAGTGTTACATAGGTGGACATTTTTAATCGCCCTGCACATCTTTAGTCATCCGGTTGAAGCTCAGACTCCAAAGAATGCTAAATACTCACCCACACTTGACGAACCTTCATGCTTTTTAAAACCCTTGCCCTCAAAGACACCAACGGTAAGCCTTTCCATGTGGTTATTGTAGCAGGTGGAAATGAGAATCTCCCCTCTGTCCGAAGTTGTCTGCAATAATCAAATCAGTCTAATTTTATTTCACCAATGCATCATAATTGGGTTATTACAGTAGAAAATGGTAATGGCGGTTTGAAAACCCTAAAGGGCTTGAACATATATTATAGGTATCATATAACTCTGATATCTTCCTTGCTCAAACTCCTGCATATTTACTTTTTCTAAGTGTATATCACTACATTTAAACGACAATTCTGTCGAGCAGATGCCACTTCATAGATGGTGTACAGTGGGCTAAAATTCGAAGTTATCTGGTACTTCGTGAAGAAGATCGTTATGGGAGGAGCTTGAAGTAAGTTTGAATTTATTCCCCTGCGACTAGGTCTGGCGTCAGTAACTACCTTTGTTAGAATCACTTTCACGAAATAGGAGTGATTCTTAGCTCACTGCACAGGTAAAGCGATAATGTAGCGTTTCCATTATTTTAATCGCGAATTTTCATGATTGGAAAACGACTGATCGTGAATAATTCGCTAGAATATTTTGAACAGAAATTAGGAAAACGGCTCAGTTTCTCGCGACTGATATTTTCATCGTTTATCTGCACATGATCCGCCCGTGTCTTTGTGCCAAAAATCGCTAGGTAATCGTTTCTTGCCGTAGCGCGAGAGAACCCGAGGCGAAATGATACATTGCAAAACACAGTGTCTATCGCTCTTCGCTGCCTCACCAAATGGAATCACAATTAAACTGTTCAAAAACACATAATAATTACAAAATGCGCAAAATAGTTCGGTGAAGTACATATTTTAAGAGTTGCATGTATGGTCCTCTCCCGGGCCGGTACGGGACCTAAGCCCTAATAGAAAGCGTGACTGAGATACATCATTCTCTAGATAACGACTTTACAACGAATATCATGTGGATTAAGAATACTGATCAGCGATACTGATTTGATATTTTTGGAACATCATGATTTCTTGCCGGCATCACTGAAAAGTGTTGACCGCTTCTCCATTGCAGGAAACTAGCCTACATGTTTATGTATACCATGATTGTCTTTTCGAATTTGATACTAATGCTGTTATTTGGAATATGGAATAGGTCTTTGGATTATGGACGCGGATATTCTTTAATGGACGACGCTGAATTATGAATGACGGACCAGTCGCCTGTAATTAGGATAATTCTCGATACTGTTCGAATGCTTTTCCAATCGTTCTCCATTTTTTCTCAACTGAAACAAAACTGAACCGCAATACGTATCACAGTCGATGTTTGTATTTATTGCGTTTAACTGGTTTCTGTATATGGCGAGATTCTACCGGTGGACGTTTCGTCCCCGAAGCTTTCCATCTGTACAACTCATTGTGATTGTAGTTTGTGACCGTGATAACATGGTGAAGGATGACGCTGAATAATAACTTGAATTCTGCTAATATTTTTTCCGTTTTGTTCTTGTGATGTTTCAATATGCAACCAGACTATTTGTCTGTGATGTCATATGACTTCATCTTCATCATCTTTTTCCACCACCATTATATGTTGCGTTTAATAACTTCAAAAGTCAACCCTCCACTATTTATTTTAGCATATTTACAAATAACTTACTTCCGTTACTTCTTTTTCCAGGTCTCGCCAAACCACGACTCTCTCGTTAACCTCGCAGTCGTGTTCACGAAGCGGGTAAAGTGCGTGGCCGATAACATTGTGTCTCTTATGCCGATCCACGTCAAATACTGAGAATTTCAATATCCTTTCCTGTACTGATTTGTAGGATACCTAAAAATATATATAAAGGTTCAGAGTACATGTGATTCGATTTTGAGATAAATTCCATACCTGAACTGTAACAGTGAAGGCGATATTTTTCGAGAAAAAAAATCCTACGTATGCCATTTAGGACTATGTCAGGAGACTTTCGGTGAAATAATGAAGAAATCGATGCTAAATATTGGGCGTAATATCTCATTCTCTCTCAGTCTCTCTCTCTCAATATTGGAAAGCTTCGTTGTGAGTGTAGGTATTTACCAATGAGAGAATAGTTAACACTGAAATGGTATGCACAAAAGAGAGTCATCAGGAATGTCGGAGTAGGGGAATCTTTTGTCATATACAGACAAAAAATACCCTGATATTTGAGAGATTGATTAAATCAAAGACTGACATGGATCACAATTCATTATTAGGAGGCTTCAATAATTGTAGCGAATACAAGCGTCCAGTCGAGAAATTAATAAAAAAGGTAAGGCAAAACCTTGGAGACAAGCTAAAGGCAAGATTTTCGGCGGGTTCAAATCGACAATATGAACAATCCAGCGGAATTGCCATGGCAGTGACGATGTAAATAAAATAATTTCTTCTTCTGCAGAGGTTCCATACGCTGGTAATGCTTAAAGTACCCTCTAAATTATCTGATTTTCTCGATAAGAGAGAGAGAGAGTTAAGGTTTAACGTCACGTTCAGCAATATTTCAGCCATATAGCGACGATCAAACAAAATTATAATTATTCAAGTTAATAACTTAGTAATCCAACACGTTAAAACATACACACATTAAAACGTATGCAATAAACCGATTTCTCTCAAATAACCTAAGATACAATCCGTCTTCACCCGATCAAAAAGATCTTAGAAAGTAGTTGCTCAATAAAAAGAATCTCATACAATCTTAAAATCCATAGAGTTTCACTGTGAGATCCTCGCGGCAAGGATCACACCATGGGACTGGCTCATTCCTCAGTAAATGTTTGTGAGTTAATCCTGAATAATTGACCTTCCACCGATGGTTTGAACATTAAAAGGAGGAGAAAACTGAGGGAAGCGATAGAACAGTTGAAAAGAAACCTTAACGAAGAAATTTTAGTTCAACAAGAAAAATATCCAGAAAGACGCAACTTTATTGTATGACCTACTATATGTCACATACTTATATTTAATCTTTTGAAAACTCATCTGAATCAGATATAAACAGCTCGAATGAGATAGCAGTTTGTCTTATCTTTTTTGTCAAATAGGATTGTTATATTTCAAAATATCATGACCCCAGGAGGCCGAAAGGATATGATGATAATTATAACAAATCCATCTTGTGGGAGAAAACATGATTTGGCTACAACGGGAAATGTACAACAAAATAACCTTAAAATCGCAGAGCTTAGGCGATCTTCGGGAAACAAATATCCTGACAGACGGTGACAGTGCGTCAAGGAAACCTTACATGTATCTGTAGCATGATAGATCTGTGAGTTTATCCATGATTGTCAGCTTTGAAAGGCTTTCTTTGGACATTAAATCACCAGTCTCAGACCGGAAACGTTCACAGTGATTTTAACGATAAATCTATCTTGAGTGAATGTGAAGGCAGCGAGCATCAACGTCGATAAAACATACGACAAATTGCGAAGAACAATATATGACCCGAAAGTCTGTATCAAAGCCGGCATCTCCCGGCCGGTGTGTTGTATTACACGCCACAATGAATTGTGTGGCATTCATCAACATCCAGTTTTTCACTTGGATGTCATTCCAAAGGATTAGACGGGCTAGAACAAATATTCATCCATAACTACGCACGGCTTTGCACAATGTCATACATTTAGTAAAGGGAACAGTTCGGACAATCGCAGATGCCAATATACGTTTTCGAAAGGGTATAGTTCAGAAGAAGAAGAAGAGACATTTGCAGGGGGTATTATTATGAGTGATGCGAATGATTATAACATCGCCAGAATCTGCGCTACTTATTAAAATAAGTTCAACCGTCTCAAGGAAATACAACATAAATGAAGCAATGAAGGATTATACTTGACTTTATCGAGGCTCAAGGGAAAATGTGATCAACAATGACAACTTTTAAAATCATGCTCCAGCAAGATTACTCTGATTGTTTGTCATAATACACCTATCGGTTATGCACTGATTGTGGAGGCATAGCTAGGGCTTGGGAAAGTATGTTCTGTAGCGAGAATTACAAGGGAGGGTAATCTCTGATATCCGCTGAGTCTCGACAACTTTGAATTACATTTGGAAAATATACGTAAAAGATGTCCGGATATCGATCTTTGTCATCATTGGAAAATGTTTATCTCTTCTAACTTACAGGAAATCATTCGGTCTTATAATAATATTTCATTTCATGTCTGTTTGATATTAGTGCTAATGGTCGTTAGAAAAAGCTATTCTTTACATAAAGACTTTACAACGAAATGGATACGGATTTGATATCTTTTTAACATCATGATGTCTTGCCGGCATCATTGAAAACTGTTGATGGTTTCTCTCTTGCAGGAAACAGCCTGTTCAGGCTAAAATATTGTGTTTTTTGTTGAATTTGACGCTAATGCTGTTAAATGAACCAGGTCTTTGGATTATGGGCGCGAAAATTCTTTTATGGGAGACAGCTGAATATTGAATTACGGACAAAACGCTTGTATTTCAATTGTGGACGCTTAAAATCGGTTGTGGACGATGATTGAATAGTAAATGTGAGATGACTCCTACAAATATCATCAAATCAGTCAGCAACTCAAGTTTTGAGATGGCGTGAACAGTAGAACTGTTCATATATGAAGGGACAAAGAGGTGTCTCGCGTGACCTATGTTAGGGCCAGACTGCCGAGGAAGTGATTATTATAAACAACTTTCCCGTTGTTCATAATTATAAAACCAGGAGGCCGCATTAAGTGTATAAACGAAGAGACAGGCACACTGGTTCAAATTCAGTACATTTGTGCCGCAGATTTTAAACCAGTGATACAGGATAATATCTTTTTATATCTCGTTTCTGGCATTCTGTCCCTACCAACACCACTGTGTGAACTAAATTAATCTCCCCAAGCGAAAGAATTCCACTTTTTTTGGCACTGCGGGGTAACCACAAACATGCGTATTATGCCAAATCCCTCACAAAAGAGAGCATCTGTCATGGACAATCACAGCCGTTTGTTTTTGTATTCATTTGAAAACGAGCTGTATTTTACTTCGCCGACGATACGTGCGCGGACGTACCAGGGGCACACGGACAAAATACTATGTGTTTATTCATGCCATGTATATGCGTTTGAAAGGCAACATACCTGAAAAACGTAGCTTTCTTCAAACTTCGGATTGCAAGTCTTTTTGCGAAATTTTGATTGGAGGTATCGTCTCTCATCAGGCATCAAATATATTCTGTGCAAGAAGATAATCACCTATTAGTACCTTTCAGCATGTTCACTTATACAATACATTGAGACCAAAGTACAGTGTGAAGTAATTTCAATTTCCAGGACCCATATTATGAAGCAACGCTTGCTGCAAACAGATAAAATAGCCCGGAAAGCCCTAAAACCCCACGACTGTTGGGATTGAGAACCGTTATTTAACAAATATTGTAACCGCATCATTGGTGAATAAAATACCCTAGGAATGTAGGACAAGTTCAGTCATATTCACTAGGGCTGCAGTTCATAAGCAGAGGCATTGGTGGTGTAAATTTAGAAGGCTAGCTCTAATCTTTTTTGATCTTGGAAATAGGTCAAGATCAGTCATCTTCATGTGGTTCTGTATGAATTTGGAGAGACGAAGTTTAATCCTTCAAAGGATATATTTCTGACAACATTGAATCTGCATTTACCGTATAATTTGAATTCGGAAACATAAATGGGATTCTGCTCAGTTATCAGATACAGATTTAACCTAAATTTAAGACGGCTAACTATAATTCTTCAAGAGAAATTGTATTAAAAACATTGGACATGGAAATAAACTTCTTTGCCTAGATAAAAAACCGAGTCATTTTCGACGGACTTCTGCATCATCAGCTTGATATGTGGTACGAATTTGGAAAGAATGGATATAATTATTTGCGAGATGTGTTAATAATATTGATGGATAAACAGGCGGATGATGCTGACGGCGACAATATCCCTTCTGCCTAAATTGACCAAGGGATAAAATTTGTCACTTAATCTATATGTGGTAACTTTGCCAAACAGTATTGGCCCAGAATTATAACTGGCAAAGCCAATTAACGTACGCAATCTACAGTTTTCCCTAGGATAGCCTCGGTGATTCAGGATTCATCAATATACAAACAAGGATGAGGTATTACCCATGCGATATACAAGTCTGCTCTCAGTCGTAATGAATCAACGTCAGATTCGCCTCAAAATAGACTCCATTCAGTAAAATGTAGATTTTCCCCAATTTCACAGGACGGTTCGTCCCGCTGTCTAATTCAGCGTGGACAATCGTGCAGGAAAATGCGAAATGAATCCAGCCGAATAACATTCAGCCGGAGAACTTTGTTTGAATAATTTCAGTCCTTCGATTTATCGGTCCTACCCATGAAACGTGCTACCTATGTTGTATATCCATGTACATTCACGCCATGTAAGGAAAGGCTGAGGACGGCAGACACTCGCACACGAACCGAATGTTACACTGAGAGCAAGGCAAATGGGGCCTGTCGGAAATAGGATGGGGTGACAATATCTGACGATTATTTCAAAACTAAAACATTTTGCTTTCATCAGCCTATTGTATCGACCAGAGAGCCTATCTACCCATGCAAAACCACTTCCTATTTACACATTAAATTCTGGGGAACGGAAAGAATCAATTATGCTTTCGGACAACATAGAAATTTGCTAAATGGCTTTTTGCTTGTTTAATTTTGTTGATATATTTGCTTCAAACATGAAAACAATTGGTTCATTTTACTCCATATAAGCATGTCTGAACATATCCGGATGTTCTATGAACACGTTCCGGAAACTATAGTAAAAGATATAGAAAGTATATGGTCTGGAAAATATTCGCTTCCTAAGTTCAGAAAAAAAAAAAAATCTCTGAGCTCTCTGAGCAGCTTCATCCTCTCCATTGTTACACGGGTAAATCAAAAATGTAAAATTGTTCCAGGTAAAGAACAAAATCTAATTCACGCAGAGTAATTTTACAAATTCTTTCTTTATTGTACCACATTCTCTATTTTGAGTGGTATTTTCAGTTCCACCCCTATGTCAGACAGTGCACGATCCCAAGATCGTCTCGATCAGATAGGATTGAATGTGACGAATGCAAACACATCAAATTACCGCGATACTCATTCATAGTACTTTCTCGGGTAAATTATTGATATTTCTGGCTATTGGTTAAAGCGAAGCAGTGACACATCTGTTGCTCGAGTCTGAGACAGGTCTAAGAAAACGACTTTTCGTTATGGGTAAATCCAAAATTCGATTCCACACATCTGTGTTCGCTGGATTAACTAAATATTGTATTCAATATAATGGTTCAAACATTGCAAATAAGACCGTGGAATGATCGTTGTACCAGGGTTAAAGCAAATAATATCACGCATCGTTAATCCCACAGGCTGTTAAGATTCCATCATTGAAGTTAAAGATAAAGAGCAAATCCCTATAATCGTGTTGTCTCGATAAGTCAATCTAGGTGGAAATAAGCATTTTAAGTTCAAGTATAACGCGTTGACAAATTTGAGCCGGGTAGTAGACAAGTTGATTACTATTTGGTTTACGAATTTTAACCACGATATCATAATTTTGCAACGGATATAGTCATTGAGTCAATAGCTTAGGAGCCACAAACATTTATTAGCGTGCGTAGGATGTAGGATGCACAATTGACCGATGAAGAGAAACGCTCTCGGGCCATCGAAAAAAGAGAGTTCTTCGTAGTCGAACTGTTGTAAAGTATGTAAAGGCGTCCGTTGCTGTGTCGTTCACATAATATTCCTGGTACAAGTTTGTTTTTCATTTTGGATGTAGAACAATGGATATGTCCTTACCTGACATACGGATCACAGCTATTGACATTTCCAAAGCTCCTGTTTGGTAGATTTTTGGATTTGATGAGCGTCACAAGTAATTTTTCCGATTCTCGTTCGTACTCCACAGCGAACCAGACCCGTCCAATGTGATCCTCTGGGATATCGTAATCGTCATCCTCGTCACAGATTTTGTACAAACTTGGGTCGATTGATCCTAAAGCATAGGCACCTGGAGAGAGAAAAATACAAATAAATATGTTACCAGCAATATAATTATACCAGCAAACATGAACAACGTTTGCCTGACGAACGTACACGTGTAGGCAAAGCGGGCTCGTATGCATCTACTTAGACATACACAGTTTGTATCAGACTCAAGGGTTTGGTTCCAAACTGAAACCAATTCATGACTTGCGATAGATATTGGCGCACGTGTATGCAGTACCTTATCCAATGACTCAAAGTCTAGAGTTTGTTCAGAAAATATTTGTACCAGATAAACACACCAAGGCTTCCAGATGGCGCAAAATTCATATACATAGCGCTGTGATATCATAAAATTCTCAGATTAGACATTCATCAGCCAGCCCATTCACACGACATTTTAAGCACCACAATCTAAGCAAACACGATATTAACGATATTGACAAGATACTGACAAGATACCAAATGACATTGAAGATATTGAAAAAAGATACCAAATCACATCGAAGGTACTGACAAGCTACGTAATCATATTGAAGATATCGATCCGATATCACATTATATTGAAGACAAGATACCAAATCATATTCCTGACGAGCCAATTTTGCCACCAATTGTTTCTCTCCTGAGAACCCTTAGATGTTTCATCAAACCCTAGTACGGAAGATATTACAAAGCGTAGACCGAAATAAAATACGCTCTTTTCTTCTGAACACCGGATATTTCAAAGTGAACGTAAAGATTTCGGCCTAACTTCCAATGAGGAGCTTCGACACTACAGTTCTAAAAAAGAATGCGATAAAAATGTAACGGAGAGATATTTTGTCTGAAAGTAGGAGAAAGATTTCCCAGCAATAAGCGAAGAAATTTCTCGCATATCGTCGCGCGAAGCAGAACGCATTGGAATCGTAACGGCTAACGTTGACCTGGCTGATTATAACGTTCGCCTTGTTCAAACTCCTATGTACTGACACATTTGGCTCCTACCTTCCATGAATTGACAACACAACAGTTTGAAGAATAACTTGATTTTTACTGATGCATCAAAACGACATTAATCAGAGCAAGTCACTCTTTCAAAGGCATAGGAATCACATTCGCTGTTATTACAGAATTGTCTTGTGCCGTTCTCTTCAAATCGTTCTCCTGATCTTTTTTATTTAACTTTCCAGGAAATGGTACTTTCACCTATTTATGGCTACTTCCGCAGCGGAGAATCACGAGAGTTTGTAGGAATTGTTCTGATCTCTCGAACTGTGAAAAGCTTCATTTGTGAGTTTGTTTATTCATTTGTCTGTTTTTTATCGAAATTCGTGACCGAGTGAGATTGACGTGGCTGTGTTTTATGCTATTCTGGAGAGAATTGAATTGCCCAAGATCAGATCGATTATGGTAATCCACATCACTCCATTTTCGCTGTTAGCCTTTGTAAACCGAGATAATAGGAAACTTGATTGTAATACAACCCTCATCCTGACACCACAGGATGACTATTCTGTGAAGTCATGTGACGCAGTCAGTATGTCGGCACCTCTTCCCACTTCCCTTATATGTGTTGTAATTCTTCACAATCATAGCGACTCACATTATCTGTCTCATTCAGACTGGGCAGGCCGTGTGTTAGACATACGCTTGATAAGCGTCGTTCCATATTGACATCATCACACCCGGCATCTAGTTTGTCGGAAGCCGAACCTCATCAGGTTCAGTATCATTAGGGATCAGGCAATCAAATCCAAGCAACGCATACACATACAGTAGGACAGGTAAAACCAGAGTACATGTAATGCCCGGAGACACCGCACCCAACACTTTATCTGCCTGGTGATTGTACGATTTTAAATTGTTTAGGTATTACATTGTCAATATTTATACTTCGATTATATCATCTCGTTCAGTTTTGTGACTTGTAAACGCAACATTAAAAGCATGGTGGAAAATTATGCTGGAGTACTAAAAAGAAGTCATATGATATCACAGGCAAATATACTAAATATAGAGAGATAATGGACTGGGGAAATAAATTGAATTGTTAGCAAAGTTACACGGGATTTCACCAAAATAAACATCGAGAATTTCAGTATACCGAGTGAAAAATGACAGCGTTAGCGACATCAGGGAGGATAAGATCAAAGGAATTATAGGTAGAGCTATTAAAGCAAACTGGCCCACAGAAAAGTCGGAAAATCCACCACTTCCTGCGGGCGTTCTTCTTTTTCGACCGCAGTGTGAACGCCAGCACAGATTCAGACAGTGAAACAGATCAAAACTTGGGGTAAGTAACTTCGTTCAGCAGCTCTTCACAGCTATAAAGGCTAACATAACAAAAAGCTATCGTGAGATCTGGAGCATGTTGATAGTAACCAACAAACATATAAACACAACTTTGCTGACAATGTTTTGACTGTCTCTAATTTTAACCTCTTGGCATCGAAGTGTGTCGTGTGTTCATGGTTAATAGCTCCTGACTGACCTCCATACAGGGGATGGTATTTGGATTGAAACGAATCAATCTCGATCAAATAGTATCCATGTAAGGACAAATTGTCGACCATTTTATTGACATCCATTGTTCTTGACCCTCATAATACAAGCGTCTAGTCCGTCAATCAATATTCAGATGTCGTCCATTAAAGAATTTCCGCGTCCATAATTTAAAGAACTAATTCATATAATAGCATTAGCACCAAATTAACAGTAAACTACAGTATACATAAAACTAGCCTAGTTTCCTTCAAGAGAGAAACGGTCAACAGTATGAATAACACTACAATCCTGGCGGCTAAATATTCTGGACAAGATCAAAATCGCATCAATACCGCGCACATATTGTTTCGTGACATTTCACATCCTATACGTAATATGAAGGGGTGGGGACTGTCTCAACGTGGCATTAGGGTGAGTGGAACGACGCATGTTTACAATTCGACGGAAATGCGAGCAGGTCATTTTGGAACGGCTCTAATAGATTATATTTTAATAATGTGTTCGTGTCATGAGGTCGTAACCCAGAGATCTGTCATCAATCAATTATAATTTGCATCGAATTTGGTCGATACCAACGAATATTTGTTAAAAAGGAACTGAAATATGAATAAAATGTCATTCATAATTTTTCATATCAGATCTTAGGACGGAATTATGGGGAACGTTTATCTTCATACGAAATTGTCTCGAACGAAGAATTTTTCAACAAAAGAGACTTAACCGATAGAGACTTAAGAAGTTCAGAACTTCAACGCTTTGTTGGACTGGGTTTGACCAGTAATCGGGAAGAAAGCTATTCCTGGCAAATAATTCAAGCAAACGATACTGGCCTGGGCAATTATTTATTACCATTTGCGATGGCGATATATTTCGTGGATTTTAATTGTCAGATGTTTATATTTTAATCAATACGCTTTCGATCGAGATACAGCTGAATGGACTGTAGTGGAAGTTACCTCGCGTTGATTATATATGCAATTTCATTTAATCCGAGAAAATACGACACACTTTAACACCTTTCCTTGTTGTATAATTCTTTTATATTTAACGTCTGCAGGCAAATGCACAATAAAAAAAACTAAACTGGATTCAGTGATGAAAGCTCTTTATTTGTTCAGGACTCATCCTCCATCAGCGCCATTGATTTGTTGAAGCATATTGGAGACACTTGAGTAAACAAGAATTTGTTTGGGATGGCATCGTTCTGTCCAACCTGCCAACAAATTTTATACTATTCAATCGCAAAAAGTCATCCGTTCCCCAGATAATTTCTATGGCGGTGGAGTCGATAATCTTGCTAAGTGGGATTGAATTAAAGATAATGGCACGAAAAGGAACGACCGTTGCCCTAGCATCTTTTTGTGTGTTTACAGAGAGAAACAGAATGACTTCATTATATTACATCGCTGTTAAGTTTTTGATGCTTCAGAACACGAGCGTAGCCCGAGCTTATTGTTCTCATATATACACTGACGTGGTTATATTGTTGCTAACAGCAACTTAATATTTACAATAACGGTTTTCGAAGACATTTACAGAAACCTATTACAGCGATTCCGAGTACATGAATAAATAAAATAATCTCTAACTGCTAGCATCAGGTCAATTTAATAATCAACCATCGTCCAAGAAAACTGGATCGGAGCTAATGTTTTTGAACAGAAGCTGTGTGACGCCTGACTCCGCTTGGGTCTTTCGACGATCGACATCTGGATACAATGTGCATAGGCTGATATTCGCGGTTAATCTAATTTTGGTTACATGAATCAAAATAAACGATTGCTCATTTTCAGACGTTTATATTCTTTTCGTTGACTGGTCTCCAGCTCGGTCGATTACCAACCTACGAATCGACGATGCACGGTCCATTGGATTATAATTTCTCTCGAGTCAAGATTTCTTGTCATATTTCTGTGATATATGCCCAAATCCAACATGCTGATTGCGAATATTTCAAAATATTTGATGGTTCAACAATCTTTTTTCTTCCCAGTTTTCCCAAATTTGATGACAGCAAACCATTGGAACCATGTAACCGCCACTATATTCAGAGTTTAAAGGCTACTGGAAACAGAATGAATTCTCGTATCCTACCCCCCCCAACACTGGATAACTCATAGTTTATCCAGTGTATACCACACATCTGTAGTGTGTTCTTTCGTTATATTTCTAGAATATGTGATTACTAAATAATCAGTTTGTGAGTGCATTAGATTTCTACATATAGAGAGAGTTAAAGACAACAGATACAGATATGTCAGATGAGTTCCACAAATTTGTTGTCTGGTTACATTGAATCAAATTTTATTTGGCAAAGTTTACTTCTGATATTGAATAATGCCGTTGATGCTACATTCCCAATGGACATGGAACAATTTGAACAATATTATTACACAGCATCGCTTCATGCATAATGTCGTGATATCATGGCAAGCGTCAATATTTAGCCGTCATCCATAAAAGCGATTCCACATTAATTGGAACAGTTAGTACAAATTTCAAATGTGTATGGAATACATAATAAAAACACAAAATAGTTTCCTGCAAGATAGAATCGATCAACAGTTGTCAACACATATAATATATATAAACTGCTAATCACTGACCATACCTTTTTTGCAAGATGTTTGAACCATAAACTTGCATGAGAAGTCGTAAACAAGTAAATAATTAATTTGTGCACGAGAACACTATTTAATGAAACGCGTGTGAGATGAACTTTCGGATGTCCAGAATACACGTCAAGTTCGTGCTTTGAATGTCTCCGGTATAAATGCCTCAGAAAGTGCTGCCTGTCAAAGATATATCATTCAAACGTAAGAATATGGGTTGGAAAGACAGGGATCCTCATTAATCTATTACGATGTGACGGACTTTCATGGGCGATATTCATTCATGATAACTAAACTTAATCACCCGATTAATCGGTGCATTATCCAGAAGATGAAACTTCCGATGGTCTGTGTGATTCAATAAATAGTCCAGAATACTAACTCCCTTTTGGCTACCACTCTTTTATGTACCCATCATGAAGACATGGTTTTGGCAAATATAATCACATGTTAATCAAATATCTGTAATAGAATCTTTATTTGGTTATGAGTTCATAAGGATGAACATTTTGTCATAAGAGCCGTGTAGAGCTGTCTGTGATTGTTGAACGGCCTATTGATATCCCGTTCGTCGCATCGAAAAGCTTTCTATGAAGCTCGAAAATCCGTGACACATTGAAGCTGAAACGTTGATTGAATATGAAATTCCTTCAAATACATAATCGGAAAAAAACATGCAAGGGATGCTCCAGTTAACACTGTTAGTTCGGTTTATGGGTAATCAGGGATAATTTCGGTGTAGCTGGCGTTTCAATTGTAAGCTTCCATGATGGATCAGGCGTTAAGACATCGCGTAAAGAAATTGCTCTATTCCGGATTGATGTATTTTTCATTAGCATCATCTCGCCATCAAAGCGGTCTTCACTCGCTGCTCCAGTACCTTCATATTCATTCAATAATCTGGCACAATAATGGTCAAAAGGTTAAACTTGTTCTCTGCCAAAGATTTCAGAATTTACAACTACTGAGATGGACCACTACATGAGGTCGTTACCCTCTCGGTGGAATGATTGACGTCATCCTAATCAGCATTAATCATTTACCCGATTACCTTTTAGATGGATGATCATATCATCGTGTAAGAAATTGTGTATCACAAAAGTTCATTTTTTTAGTTGCGGATTCAACGGTGGCAAATAACTGCATACTTGGAACATATTCAAATGTACGACATCCCTATGGTATCCCTGAGCAAGCAAAGGTTAACACTTGCCTCATCTCTTTCTTTATGAAAGACCATATACGCTGAACATGAATACAGCTTATTCATCGTACTATTTGAACACACAGATGGAATGAGTTGTGTGGGAACATTGTAAGAACACAGAAGAACGCATCGAAACTTATAAATGGCAATTAATTTTGATATATCCGAAACGTAAAGGTCTCGCAAACTATTGATCAAACATTCTAGAAAAATAATAAAAATAAAACACTAACGGTACGTATACCCTATATAATATAATACACTTATCGGCTAGAAACACACCCACATCCCTAGGTTTGAGAAGTTTCGAATCCACATCCTATAGCATCGACGATTTTGTGAAATTCCTTCGTTCTAACATATCTAACGACTTCTAGAGATCTTCAAATAAGTCACCCAACTGGTACACTTGACAGAAAGTACGCACTGTTTCTGTCACCGGTGCGCATGTCCGGATCATAAGCTACGATAATTGGTTAACACCAAAATGCCCATTTACATAAATGTTTTCTCAGGGAATGTTTTGTAGCGCGTGAAATATGGGCACATGTTTAGTGGTTTGTTTTGTGACTCATATAATTGGGGTGGCTACATACAGAAACGCCGAGGTACCCTCATCTGTGAGGAATTCTTAATTCGTGTAATTAATGTAATTTATGTGTCGTTTGTGCAATGTTTTCTCGTGTGGATGAATCGTTGGACTAATCCGAGCAAGCAGGCTTCTTATGTCGGCTTTCAACTGCGCGGTAAGAGCACCGATGTTGTGGTGTTGCGTTATCTTCTGATATGCATCGATCCTTGAGTTATTGAGAATTGCTCTATTTTGCGTGCATTGACCCAATATCTCATATTAGAGGTTCAAGAGGGATAATGGTGTGAAAGATTTCTCCATCAGCCAGCGCGATGCAGTCGAAGCGAAGAGAAGAATTAGATGGACAAGTCGTCCATCAGGCAACTGATTTATCCAGACTAGACTGTCATTCCAGATTTGCCTCTGCATACAGTGCTCCCTACTGTTAGAGGTGAAAACCACTCTCCCTCCATCGTTCTTCATCAGGCACAACTGAACAAAATTGGTGTTACATTAGACGAACCCGTAAGCTCCTGTGACACCGGGACTGTATCACTGTCACTAAACATGGGCACGCTGAAGTAATTTTTTGAAACAGTCGACTTTCTGATGGAAATAAGCCTATACAAGTAATGATACAAGTATCTAATCCGCCATTCAATATTCAGCCGTCGTCCTTTAGAACTCACCACAATGAGCAACAGGATTTCTGTAGCCCAACTTCAATATAACTGTTAATAGGGCACTTCGAATGTAGTTGAAACGTACGATGCTGCATGTAATTCAGCATTCCCAAAAATGTACCTGTCTTCAGAAAAGTGTACACAATGAATGTCAACTGTTCCAGCTAGTCGGATATCAGACCAAGGCAACTAGTGGAGATCATAGACAATGGCAAAGACACTACCATCCTGGAGTATCAGCTGAGTCAATACAAAAGGCGAATTCCAAATAGGACCTCTAGAAGGGATGATTCGATAAAAATCGGAATTGGGGAGATAAACGCTGCGAAAAGAAGATTTGGGAGGACTAATCGAGCGTGAGATGGTCTGAACCTATCGATTTTAAGGCCAAATGTACCTTGTCTGGCAGAGATCACTGTGATACTCTGAATCCTCGGAGAATGTTCATTTGGCGGACATTGATAAAGGGAATTTCTTTCAAATAAAAAACCGCGATACGCTTTGGCAGTTGATAAGGTAGACTAATAATTTTAACTGATACTACCCTTCTCGTGATTAATTTCACAGAAAGTTCCACAAAAAAGTATTTGCATGTACATGGAGTAGATTATACATTTTTTTAACAACGTACATTGAGGACCTGACAAAATATCTTGTTCTTGGTGCACGTATTTTTACAAAACAAAATTAACGTTTCTCGTTTTGCGCGACTGAATTAGGAACAAATTACCTGCTTACATTAAAAAGCAGTAGTTAAAAATCGTAAGGATTTTACGAATAATTGCTACCCATGATTGAAAATTGCTGAACGTTTTCTCCCCGATACTTTCTAAAATTTCATTTTCTGTTCATTTTGGAATTGATGCCAATTGTCTACCATAAACGGTCTTTAGAATATTGGAGTGGAATGTTTTCATGGACGACGGCATGATACTGAATGTAGGATCGGACGCCCATACTCCTCAAGTTATCATTATATCAATAAATAATTTATGCCGATCCGAAACGTTAAAGCAATGAACACCTCCACGTGGGTATCGGGGGAGGGGACACAGCTTGCAGATTTAAATATGAACATCTAATACAATTAAGGACGTAAATGGTTATTAATCACGCATAGCTTCCATGTTATTAGGATTAATTCTCATGAATAGCAATCATCCTATTGCAATTATTCATATATTATGCATATAAACGATGAAACCTGCGAGTCAAATAGTGAATTATCACGAAGAAAACTATCTATTGTGTACATTCACATAAATCGGAAATGTTGTTGACGTTCGAATACTTAATTCAGGCAGTATGCGTGTATAGTCAAGCACTGCTATTCCACCATAATAGGAATATATTATAAGATACAGCTTACTTATTACTTTACTTCGCACAAGAGAATTCAACTGTAAGATGACCTGTCTACACCAGACTTAAGACGCGAAAGGCCTCTGTTTCCACGTCAACATGGCAGTCATGGGGATGTATCATCTTCACATTTCAAGTTTAATACTACACTATAACGTTCCGTCATTTAACTTGACCTAATGAATAGAGTAAACTCTTCAAACTGGGAAATGCACGTGATGTCATATAGCCAATCAAGATAGGAGCTTGCCAAACCGTGCAGCGAGGATTTTCTTTGATGTCTGCCCGTGTGATTTCCAAATATGGCAAGTGGTGGTTTTATTGATGTTAATTTCTTTCGAATAGCTAATCAAGTTTGAATTTTAAAGAAGTCATACACTGCGCTTCTCCTAATATGGACCACGGAATACTTGTAGAGCTATGACATCATCACACCCGTATTCTGATCAGATAATGTTCAGCCAAGTCAACACGTGTAGTGTTTGATTTGGTTATGCGAAGATGGGAATGTATATGCTGTATATTGTTCGACATAACTGAGTGTTATCGCCATGATCGTCTCAAGGAAAAATCACTGAGGAAAATATACCACTTAATATTTGAATATCAGGGTGCCTTTTTGTCCAATAATACCTAATTTCATGAAACCGTGTCAGTTACCTGTCTGTTTGATATTGTAAAACTCAAATATGCATGTACATTTTCAGTGAATATTAATCGTTTGTGGGCCAGAGTAAATACATTTCACAACGGCTTTCAATTTCAAACACGATCAATCATATCAAAATCCCACCACCGAAGCATTCGGGCTGTATATCCTGCAATACGACAGGCACCAACCGTAACGTCAATGAGATAAGCTGGTCAGTCACCAGCAGTAAAGTCACACTGGCCTCAGTGGGACGAGCTGGTCAATCCTCAGCAATAAAGTCACACAGGCCTCAGTGGGACGGGCTGGTCAATCCTCAGCAATAAAGTCACACAGGCCTCAGTGGGACGGGCTGGTCAATCCTCAGCAATAAAGTCACACAGGCCTCAGTGGGACGGGCTGATCAACCCGTGGCAGTAAAATCACACATGCTTCAGTGGGACGAGCTGGTCAATCCTTAGAAGCAAAAACGTACGGGCCTCAGTGAGATGAGCGGGCCAACCCTCAGCAATACACTCACGCATGTCTCAGTGACACGAGTTGGTCAACCCTCAGCAATGAAGCTACACGAGCCTCAATGCGATGAGCTGGCCTGCCCTCGGCATTACAGTCACGCAGGCCTCGGTGGGATGAGCCGGCCTCAGTGATTCTTCTACATGGCACGTACTAACCACTAAACGCGTAACTGAATATTTGCTATAATCCGTCAAAAAGCGATTAATCGTCACAAAAACTGGTTCACGCGACTACGGAGTCAAAAGACTCAATGGAGTGTATATAGAAACAAAGTCCATCACGGGATATCACTCAGTTTTAAAGTACTGCAACTGATTCGGCAATTCAAAATTTCAACAAAAATCATAGATTATCATTGTCTGCGGAGAAAATTGGAACGAAATGCAGCCAGTCATAAATTTATGTAAAATTACAACACATATAAGGGAAGTGGGAAGAGGTGCCGACATACTGACAGAGCCACATGGCTTAATTCACAGTTTAGTCTTCTGGTTAACCTATTCTAAAGATTACACCAAGAATCTAACGATTCGTCATATGTGTTGTGTCTCAGGTCCGCTTTTATTGTACCTGTTCATGTGGCAGCTTGGATAATATGACCACACGACCCCTAGCTCATTAAACATTTCTCAGATATGCTGATAATCACTAGACATTAATGGTCATGATCGATCGCGGGCTAATTGCACAAATCTCTACGCTATATTTGATCTGTGGATAATCCCGCTAAATTTGATACTAGCGGCCGCGTGGGAAAAGCGTTGTATTCAGCATTTTGGTACGATGATGATATGACCACACATTGAAAGAGTGACCGAGATACATTCTACTTTTGAAAGCGGATCTCCATGTAATTAGAATTATAAGAACCTATCAATGATTCAGGAGTTTGAATATTATAGTTATAAACCAACCTGCTCAAAGCACTATCAATGAGATTGAGAACCACTTCTTTTGTCAGGATTGTGTTTGCAACTATTTCTACTCCATACAAATGTCGATTTGGATGCTCAAGATTATACATTCAGAGAGGTCCGAAAAGGAGTGGTTGTTTTGCCTGGGCAGCAATACATCAATCGTGAAATACAAAGAACAGGGAACTAAGAAATACATACATAATCAACAGCCGTACTCGTAGGTAAAAAATCACAAAGACTCGCACAAAAAATCACCAGGGACATCTTTCTAACAAATTAAGGCGGAGTAGAATTATAGTGGCCACGGAAGTAGTGTATTGTACTCAGAAAGCTCGATCAGTCTGCTAAGCGACTCAGCCGTTTGGCACAAAGCAACGCTGTCAATAGTAAAAAGAAACCTAAAGGCTACTCGATATATGATGTTTTCATGTGCTCATCGAAAATTCTTTATAGAAAATATCTATGTCGATATATTGTGTCACTGATAATTGTTACGTTATAACATTACACACTGATAATTTATGTGATCTCATAGTATACGTATCGTTCTGACATACAAATATCACAATTCCTGATGACAATGCGATATCGATTTCAACAAAAGAAGTAAATCTTTAAATGTACCATTTTCCGATAAGAACGATTCAAAGCCAAATATCTGGTTACAAAGCAATTAACAGACATGAACAATATCACACAGTGCCATCATACGTGGGGTATAGAATAAATGATGTATTCCACTAGCTTGCATTCTCATCGATAAGAAAATGTGATGCTAGTTTTAAAAAAATCGTGGTGTTTGTTTCGGTCAAACATATATTTCGTCCAAATGATCTTTTATTCCGGCGTGTATTCTTAACAAACGTTAACTCCATCCGTCAACTATAAGTCAAAGCGATCACCCCATTCCTATGAAGATTGTGTAAAACCCCAGAACAGAGTGTGCGTATTTTACAAGAATAATTTACAGCCCATCATTCATTTGGACAGTGGTGTCTATATATATACCTGTTTACAGTTTTGTCATTCATTCTGAAAATTATTAACTGATTGCTATGACAAGGGATGTTTATATTATTTGACGTTTTTTTTTCTAAACAAGAAAACGGCAATAAATTATCAGCGGTAAGAGAAAATACATATATCTGAATATATATTCGTACTTACGTTAAATATGCTAGTAAAGAAAAAGATCCTACCTGGTATCTCAACTGAGGGTCTCTTGAGCGTTGTGGGAGAGGGCGGTTCCGAGCCGCTCCCAGTGCTTGTTTCGTCCAAGAAACGGCTGTCTGATCGACGGGCGGTGGTAGCTACCCCTGTGGAAGGCACCGTGAATGGAATCTGTTTCATGCTACAAGGAAGTAAAATAAGAGAACTGTAACGTCTCATACCACTCAACGAGCACCGACAGTGTCCATCAGTAGGGCTAGCGGGACCAGAATCAACGGACACAGCCCAGATTGCACCAAAAACGCTCCTCCCAGAAGCGCACATCGGAGAAGGCACATTCGATGGTACTTGCTCCATTGCTTACAAGACGTGAAACTAGCCTTATTTACCGAGCGGAAACCCCCGGTAAGGTATTAGTAGATATCGCTTTTCGCGGGCTGCCAAGCGGAATAGGCGGCATATGTGGTTATCTAAGCTACAGTTTAATCGATACCCAGTGTTTCCCTGGCCCCTTTTACAACCCAAATGGTTAATAAAGAAAGAATTATTTCAGTGTTGATGCTGCTGCGTTTGAGCAGCCTACGCAGGTAATGTCAAATCAATGCCTTAGCATTGTTCTGCCGACGTGAGACGGGCGATATATCATAAGGCACACCGAGTTTGATTCAGATACAACATAATCCGGAAACAGACCCTGATTTGGATGATAGCATATCGCAGGCGAGTATTTGCAACACAAGAACCAGCGGTGTCCACCAGGATCTTGAACGTTCTTTCTCGTACGTTAATCCCTTGTTTAGATTAAAATCTTGTACATCTAGCGAAAATTCCTCGAGTTTTCAGCTGAGGAAAGTACTTCTATTTGATTCTAGCTACATTTACAAAAATGGTGTACGCTCTTAGCAGGAAAAGTGGCATAGAGACCACACAAGGCGTGACATGAGCTCCTCAATCATACCATTGGTCCACTGCAATAATTTGCTGTCAACGGCCCAATCCAGACCCGACTAGGTGACATTCCCAACGGTACATTGTTTGCACTAACGCTCAAAATGTATAGGTTCAAGAGGCCCCTGTCGATAACTAGATTTGGTAATAGCCTGGATGTCTGCCACCCGAAGCCTTGATTAGATACAGAGAGGCGCTCTCTGCATATTTCATATCCCTTAAGACCATCCAGGAGGCAATTTCCTACCATCGTACCTCAGATGGTCTCTATTCTACATAGGTGGTCGCAGACAAAACCGGTAAATACGTGTATTAAAAGTTTTTGTTTTGTTATTTGAGCCTGTATTTCCATGCACACAGTAAAACGTTAATAATCTTTTCCATGGGTGGATCCATATATACTTCTCCCTGAACTGAAACGGTTTAGATTATCCCAAAACGTCCTATCAAACAAAATGCTTGAATCACACTTTCAGATTCTAAACAGGAAATCAACATACCCGTAACTGAGAGAAAATTTATTTCAGTAACGTGCATGAGTGATGCCAGATGTACAGAAGTTGAACCGCTGGATCTCATTAATTCGTCGGCGCGCACACAAGAAGAACTTAACATTTTATATCGAAATTGGAGCGAAATTCACAGGAGGGCAGAGAGGAGTTAAATATATTGAACATATAGACAAGATATATAAGCGCACCATGCTCACACTGTAGGGTATCTTTATGTTCCAATATTGATCCAGGATTTATGATGGATCTTCAATATTGCGGGGAGGCTTCGTTTGCCCTTATCGTCAAACAGGTGAGTATGGACGGACTTACTCAAGTATGGTATGTTATAACTCGTTATAATGCTCAAGAAAGTGATGCATCTATAGATATTGTGTTGCACCAAACAATGCATATCGGTTTGCATGGTGGACATATTGCACAGTTCATTATATTAGCGGAAGGCTAACTCGTAGGTTAAACGCTAGGCAGCTAATTTCTTTCCATTAAGGAATCGGGTGACATACAACATTATTGTGATGGAGAAGGCTTTTGAACTTTCTTCCTCGTTCTTGTTTCCTTGGATACGCACGCATGTGAAGATCAGAGAGATTTGAGACAACATGTCACGTGTATTACTAAGTGGAACATGCGTTTTGAATGTCTCCTTTATTTTCGAAACAAATGACACTCCGTGATATCAATATTCTGTGAAAGGGCCATCAGAAGCGGTCATAATAATGCTAAGGCAGCACAGATGTTCAACAAGACTGACTATAATACATGGGCAAAATGACTTTGTTCCGAATCGTAAACACGATATTTAATATCAGATATCCAGGACCTTTTTAATACACCCTCAGCAGTATTCAGGCTCTGATAAGCCGACCAATGTGTCCTCATATCATCTTGTAATGTAGGAGGCAATGCTGTATTTCGTTGCGTTTAACACCGGAAATGAGGTTCTTGATAAATACCATCTATTCCATGTGCCGGTGAACACAAATGAAGAGTCAAACTGTGAATTCAGACTTAAACGCTTTCAAGGCATCGTCACCATATACATGTAGTTCAGCTGTTCCTGAACGCAACGTTAAATCTGATTCTCAATTTGGCGATACAATTTGGCGATGCATGTTGATAGCAAAATACGAGCGTAGCGTGCAAGATCTATGGCGTTATATTTCGTAACTTGTGTCTAATTCCGCTTAACCCTGGGCTAGGGGCCGTATGAACCCATGTACTTCAAGATCCTCATGGTGCTCATATGAACAGTCACAATCAAAGCGTGACTGAGATACATCATTCTCTAGATAACGACTTTACAACGATTATTATGGATTAAGAATACTGATCAGCGATACGGATTTTATATGTTTGAAACATCATGATGTCTTGTTGGCATCATGAAAACTGTTGACCGCTTCTCCCTTGCAGGAAACTAGCCTATGTTTATGTATACTATGATTGCCTTTTTGAATTTGGTGCTAATACTGTTATATGGATATGGAATAGGTCTTTGGATTATGGACGCAGATATTCTTTGATGGACGACGGCTGAATTATGAATGACGGACTAGACGCTTGTATCTCTCTATTTCTCGCTTTGAATGTTTTTTCTCGTTAATTGCGATATTGCAAGGATCCAACACACGAAGTTATATATAAAGAAGCTATAAACGATTTACGTTATTATCGGCAAGACACCGCGATGTTTTTGTTGTCAGAACTGTGCCACTTATAATAATACGCATTTTCCTATCAAAATGATTGTCCAGCTTTTTTTCATAATGGTGCTCAACTGTATCTCTCGTAGAGGCAATGAAGTCATACATGGGTACATAACTTAATATTCTGGCATCTTATTACGAGTTGATGAGGTTATAGGCTCCAGTACAAAGCTCTATATTCACATGTTTATCTGAAATAATCGAATAAGGCGTTTCTGACACGAGCTTCCCGGTGATTTCACATAAAATGGGGGAAATGTGAAACACGTAACTGGATGTAATGCCGTTATAACCATATTCGGATATTGGCAAAGTTTTCTTCCACGAGGAACCGCAGCTTGAAACCGGAGAATTAGATCAGAGACCTGGCAAATGGCCATCAGCAAACGGTGGTTGAACATGCAAAGAAAATCATTGAGTCCTAGTCAACGAGCTCTTGACCGAGAATCGAAGCTGATGCAACGTCGGATCTACTTCAATTGACAACAACACTCAGGCGCATGTTGTCAGCGGAACTCTGGTTCAACAGATATTCTCAACAAAAAAAAACCCCAAAAATCCAGGACAATGCGTTATCGGGTTGAAAGAAAAAGCCCGGGTTGGTTCACAGATACCCATGTGAGTAGCCTCGCATGCGTGATTACAGTGTGTTTCCTTTAACATCGACATGACACATATTAGAAGAGCCTTAGACTACAACTTTGACAGAGTTAACCGCCCTTTTCTGAATAGCTGTTTAGCAAGTAGAGACTGTTATAAGACCTCTAACTCTCCATGGTGTGTAGACGGGGCAGTCAACAAAACATGCACAAAGATCGGGCCGGCAATACATTCCAACCTCTGGAAGGATGCGCTGATGAGGTCGATGAGCAATTTAGCAGAGGAACAGTTGATGAGCTGATAAACCAGTGTGTATAACGCAGCAACGACAGACAATTAACAATGTGCTTATTTGAGTTTTTATTCCTCACTGAAAGAAACACTTTTGTAAATCATTACAACACATGGGACTTTGAGCCATAAAGCCGCGGAGAATCCAATATTTCAGCTCCGGCTAAACGCTGTGGAATAATCTCCGCGAGCACAACTCGACCCACGGACTTTCGAAAAGCTAACCAATATTATCCAAGTACGGTATTAATAAAACTCTATACCCGGGCGAATATTAACACGTGTAACGCCGGTGTGTAAATAACGCGAACCTCCAGTTAATTGCTCACATATCGAATACCAATATTAACTGACATAAATCAGATTATTATCCCGAATGTCAAGCCGCTTTATGACATAGTCGGTCATTTCGTTGATGAGTCAGTGTAAATACTGTTAAATGGGAGGCAAGCACGCAGGAAAATCAATAATATGGCTTTAGTATAACATCTATGTTTAAACTCTCCTCTCAAGATGATGCGATAAATGACCATTGATTCTTTGTGGGACACCGATATTGATGGGTAATTGTGTTATTACACCAGGTGTGAATTCGGCAACGTGACTGTTTTGTTTGCATTTTAAAGTATAAATAAGCACCGACGCATCTTAAATATCACAAATCAACTCAAATCGACGGATATGTGACACAAAATGTCAGCAAGCAAACATTTGTCTAATATGGTATATTATATCAAAAATCAATTCGATCAAGAGACACGATAAGACTCTCCTTCATATCCACGTTAATAATACATCATAGGTAGACCAGATCTCTGCATATTTCATATCCCCTATGACCATCCAGGGGGCGATTTTCTGCCATTCTGCAATCAGATGATCTTCATTCTACATAGGTTGTCGTAGGAATAATACAATTAATACGTGTATTATTATTTTTTGCTTTGTTATTTTAGCCTGTATTTTCATACAGACAGTAAAACGTCAGCAATCTTTCCAAGGTGCAGAGCAATATACACTTCTTCCTGAACTGAAATGGTTTAGGTTATCCCACAGTATATATTTCAGTAACGTTCAAAGTTTATCTCGTTAATTGCGATAATCCAAGGATCCAATACACGAAGTTATAAATAGAGAAGCCATCAACGATATGCGATATTATCGGCAAGACAACGCGATGTCTTTATAGTCAGAGTCTACCACTTATAATAATACGCATTTTGCTGGTCGTTTTATAATGGTATTGAAATGTATCTCTCGTAGAGGCAATGAAGTCACACATGAGTACAAAACTTGATATTCTGCACTCTCATTTCAAGTTGATATGGTTATAGATTCCAGCACAAATCTATATATTCGCATGTTAAATCTGATATAATCGAATGAGGCGTTTCTGACACCAACTTCCCGGTGATTTCACATAAAATGGGAAATGTGAAACACGTAACTGGATGTCATAACAGGGCCTCTATAACCATATTCGGATATTGGCCAAGTTTTCTTCCACGAGGAACCGCAGCTTGAAACCGGAGAAGTAGATCCGAGACCTGGCAAATGGCCATCAGCAAGCGGTGGTTGAACATGCAAAGAAAATAATTGAATCCTAGTCAACGAGCTCTTGACCGAGAATCGAAGCTGATGGAGCGTCGAATCTACTTTAATTGACAACAAAACTCAGACGCATGTTGTCAGCTGAATTCTTATTCAACAGATATCCTCCAGAAAAAAAACAAGAAAAAAAACAACAACAGGACAATGCGTTATCGTGTTGAAAGAAAACCCCTGGTTGGTTCACAGATACCCAGGTGAGTAACCTCGCATGCGTGATTACAATGTGTTTCCTTTAACATCGGCATGACACATATTAGAAAAGCCTTAGACTACAAATTTTACAGAGTTAACCGCCCTTTTCTGAATAGCTGTTTAGCGAGTAGAGGCTGTTATAAGACCTCTAACTCTCCATGGTGTGTAGACGGGGCAGTCACCAAAACATGCGCAAAGATCGGGCCGGCAATACATTTCAACCTCTGAAAGGATGAGGTCGATGAGCAATTGAGCAGAGGAGCAGTTGATGAGCTGATAAAACAGTGTGTATAAGGCAGCAACGACAGACAATTAACAATATGATTATCTGAGTTGTATTCCTCACTGAAAGAAACACTTTTGTAAATCATTACAACACATGGGACTTTGAGCCATAAAGCCGCGGAGAATCCAATATTTCAGCTCCGGTTAAACGCTGTGGAATAACCTCCACGAGCACAACTTGACACACGGACTTTCGAAAAGCGAACCAATACTATCCAAGTACGGTATTAATAAAACTCTAAACCCGGGCGAATATTCCTACGAAGTAGGCTACAGATCGCAAATTGTCCGGTAATGAGTGAGTGAGTGAGTGAGTCAGTCCATCCGAGTCCTTTCGTCGGCAAAATAAGGAGAACCATCGACATTAGAACCTTGATTTTTGGCACGAACGTGCATTAGGGCATTGTTACCAGCAAGTTCTGAGCTGACCGAATTCTGATGAAAATTTGATTTATAATTATTTTTTTTATTATTTATTGATAGCTCAGCGAGTGCACTGTCATGCCCATCGGGAACCCTTGGCTGTATGTTTCACTGTATATATTCCTACGAAGTAGGCTACAGATCGCAAATTGTCCGGTAATGAGTGAGTCAGTGAGGCAGTCAGTCAGTCAGTCCATCCGAATCCTTTCGTCGGCAAAACAAGGAGAACCGTTGACATTAGAACCTTGATTTTTCGCATGAACGTGCATTAGGGCATTGTTACCAGCAAGTTCGGAGCTGCCCGAATTCTGATGAAAATTTGATTTATAATTATTTTTTTTATTATTTATTGATGGCTCAACGAGTGCACTGTCATGCCCATCGGGAACCCTTGGCTGTATGTTTCACTGTACAAAATCTGGTGGGATATGCCATCCGTAATTGTTTTTATGAAATAGGAAATGCTAATTTTCCATCATTTGTTAGTGCATTTATCTACACTGCTATTACCAACTTGCCAGCCTCAATACACACAATTCAGTATATTGTTATAGATATATGTAAACCGTGGCCTTTAACGTGTATCCTATTTCACATCCAAACATTTCATCACAGACCACATTAGGCTTCAAATTCAGGTCAAATTGCCCACTGGTGATGAAATATCCTACATCAACCAATTAAGTCAGCCTGGTGCAATAACCCAGCAGAAGAAAGAAAGATGTGGTATCATCCTTCAGATTAGTCTGTGTGAGCAACAATGATAAAAGTTTACTGAGGGTGAAACAAAGCCATGACGGCATGTTTAAAGGGTCTTAATTTATTTTCTTTGGGTAGAATTTAACTAGATAAAGTAACTTTGATCATGATGTGAAAATATGAGCACATACTTTGAGTTTTTTTTGTACCTCTTGAATATTGACTGTATATCACACTGGGATATAATTTAAACAAAAAATTACATGTGTAAACAAAACATGTCTAAATTTTTCTTGTCATTTCAAAACTTGATCCATTTTGATTCCTTGATTAGGGGATACAGAATCACTGCCACGGAGTGTGTTGGTGTGTCACAGCAATGCAATTCCGATTCACACAACGAAGCTGAGGTGGTTTAATGTTTATCAATGAAGAAAATCACCGATCAACCGTCATAGAATATAATGTGAAACAAGAAAACCGGAATAGTACATTCATCAGATTGCCGATACCCAAAATGTGTTGTCTCATATATCTAGATAACAACGTGATGTAGAGACGCTATTTATTCATCTTTGTACCGGTTATGCTCAGGAGAATGACATAGAATCATTATTATCTTGTGCAGAGAAGGTGTTGGTCTTGAGTTGAATTACCGTAAACTACATAAATGCCACCTTTCTACTATAGTACTATATATAAAAATTTGCTGTATTGTTGGGAAAATAATGCGATTCAAAAAGTTGTTTTGATCCTGGACAAGGGCACTGAAAACCATTAAAGAGATGTAAATGTATTTTCACACGTAAAGCTTGAAATCTACTGAACTTTTTATTATTCAATCTGTTTCCTTTAGTTAAAAAATTGTAAAATTAAATCGACGATCGTTATTTATTTTTGGAATGAAGGCGCTTTAGGAGACTGTTACCAACAAGTTCTGAGCTGACCTACTTTTGATGAAAATTTGTGGTGATTTTTGATGAAAATCACTGGCGATTCTGACTTGGGCGGTGCCCATCTTAATATAGGCAGGATTTCAACTGGGGGTGGGGATTTCCAAGAGTTCAGTTCGCGTTCGAGTCCTAATGCCTACTCTACTTCGTAGGTCCTGTGACGTTAGTCACACTGCTCATGTTAACACGTGTAACGTCGGTGTGTAAATAAAGCGAACCTCCAGTTAATTGCTCACATATCGAATACCGATATTAACTGACATAAATCAGATTCCGAATGTCAAGCCGCTTTATGACATAGTCGGTCATTTCGTTGATGAATCAGTGTAAATACTGCTAAATGGGAGGCAAGCACGCAGGGAAATCAATGAGATGGCTTTAGTATAACATCATATGTTTAATCACTCCTCTCAAGATGATGCGAAAAATGACCATCGATTTTTTGTAGGACCCGATATTGGTGGGTAATTGTGTTATTACACCAGGTGTGAATTCGGCAACGTGGCTGTTTTATTTGCATTTTAAAGTAGAAATAAGCACCGACGCATCTTAAATATCACAAATCAACTTAAATCGACGGATATATGACACAAAATGTCAGCAAGCAAACATTTGTCTAATATGGTATATTATATTAAAAATCAATTCAATCAAGAGACACGATAAGACTCTCCTTGATATCCATGTTAATAATACATAAATGATAGACCAGATCTCTGCATATTCCATATCCCCTGTGATCATCCAGGAGGCGATTTTCTGCCAGTCTGCTTCAGATGGTCTCCATTCTACATAGGTTGCCCCAGGAAAAAACCGATACGTATATTATTATTTTTTTATTTGAGCCTCTATTTTCATGCAGACAGTAAAACGTCAGCAGTCTTTCCAAGGTGCAGAGCAATACACACTTCTTCCTGAACTGAAATAGTTTAGGTTATCCCACAGCATATATTTCAGTAACGTTCAAAGTTTATCTCGTTAATTGCGTTATCGCAAGGATCCAATACACGGAGTTATAAATAAAGAAGCCATCAACGATTTGCGATATTATCGGCAAGACCACACGATGTTTTATCGTCAGACTCTACCACTTATATTATAATAATACGCATTTTGCTGGTCGTTTTATAATGGTATTGAACTGTATCTCTCGTAGAGACAATGAAGTCACACGTGAATACAAAACTTGATATTCTGTACTCTCATTTCCAGTTGATGAGGTTATAGATTCCAGCACAAATCTATATATTCGCCTGTTAAATCCGATATAATCGAATGAGGCGTTTCTGCAACCAACTTCCCGGTGATTTCACATAAAATGATGGAAAATGTAAAGCACGTATTGGATTTTATAACAGGGCAACTATAACGATATTCGGATATTGGCCAGGTTTTCGTCCACGAAAAACCGCAGCTTGGAACCGGAGAATTAGATCAGAGACCTGGCAAATGGCCATCAGCAAACGGTGGTTGACAGAAAAGCCTCGAATCCTAGTCAAAGAGCTCTTGACCGAGAATTGAAGCGGATGCAACGTCGGATCTACTTTAATTGACAACATCACTCAGGCGAATCTTGTCAACCTAACTTCTATCCAACGGCTGTTCTCCGAAAACCCCCCCCCAAAAAAAACCCACAGAACAATGCGTTATTGGATTGAAAAACATTCTAGTTAATACAAAGATAACTAGGCAAGTATCCTCCCATGCGAGATTACAGTAAAGTGTGTGTCCTCTAACATCGGCATGACACGTTTTAGAAGAGCGTTAGATTACAATTTTGACAGAGTTCACCGCCCTTTTCTGAATAGCTGTTCAGCGAATAGAGGCTGGTATAACACGTCAAGTCTACATGGTGTGTAGAAGGGCAGTCACCAAAACATACACAAGGATCGGGCCGGCATTACATTCCAACCTCTGGAAGGATGCGGTGATGAGGTCGATGCACATTTTAGCAGAGGAGCAGTTGATGAGCTGATAAAGAGTGTGTATAAGGCAGCAACGACAGACAATTTACAATATGACTATCTGAGTTGTATTCCTAACTGAGAGAAACACTTTTGTAAATCATTACAACACATGGAACTTTGAGCCGTAAAGCCGCGGAGAATCCAATAATTTAGCTCCGGTTAAACGTTGTGGAATAATCGGCGCGAACATAACTTGACCCACGGACTTTCGAAAGGCGAACCAATACTATCCAAGTACGGTATTAATAAAACTCTATACCCGGGCGAATATTAACACGTGTAACGCCGGTGTGCAAATAAAGCAAACCTCCAGTTAATTGCTCACATATCGAATACCAATATTAACTGACATAAATCAGATTATTATCCCGAATGGCAAGCCGCTTCACGACATAGTCGGTCATTTCGTTGATGAGTCAGTGTAAATACTGTTAAATGGGACGCAAGCACGCAGGAAAATCAATGATATGGCTTTAGTATAACATCTATGTTTGAACTCTCCTCGCAAGATGATGCGATAAATGACCATTGATTCTTTGTGGGACACCGATATTGGTGGGTAATTGTTTTATTACACCAGGTGTGAATTCGGCAACGTGACGGTTTTATTTGCATTTCGAAGTATAAATGACACAAACTCTCAGCAAGCAAACATTTGTCTGATATGGTTTATTATATCAAGAGTCAATTCAATCTAGAGACACGATAAGACTCTCCTTCGTGCCCTTGTTAATCATACATCAATGGTGGGTCAGATCTCTGCATATTTCATATCCCCCGAGACCATCCAGTAGGCGATTTTCTGCCATTCTGCTACACATGGTTTCCATTCTACATAGGTTGTCGCAGAAAAAAATTAATACGTGTATTATTTCAATGCAGACAGTAAAACGTTAGTAATCTTTCCATGGTGCGGAGCAATATACAATTCTTCCTAAACTGAAATGGTTTAGGTTATCCCACAGCATATATTTCAATAATATCATCAAGAGTGATGCCAGGGGCACAGGAGTTAGGTGCAGGATTGGCTTTTATTTAGGGGACACCCTAGTTCAAGTTTCAAGTTTCCCAAGTTCCCTAGTTCCAAGTTCCCAAGTTCGAAGCTCCAGTTTCCCAAAGCCCCCCCTCCGAAGTTTCAAGCTCCAGTTCCCCCAAGCCCCACCTCCAAAGTTCAAAAGCTACAGTTTAAAAGCTTCCAGACCCAACTACTCCCAGATAAAAAGGCTTAAGGGGTAATAAATGACAAGCTCCATGGTTTCAGGAAGATCGCTACCGATACTGTTCAACATCTAGTACTAAACCTCTCGTAATACAGGGCATGTCGCCTAATAATATTTCTTTGCAATACTTGTATATGTTTCGGTACATTTTTAGCATTGGTCGGTCTTTTTTTTGTACCGGTCATTACTGTTCGACGGTAAGTGTGCATAGAAATTGAGCCAAGCAGAATATTTTGATGTATCATATAAAATTGACAATATTTGATGCTGACAGTGCGCAATGTAAACTAGAAGAAAAATAAGATGGATTAAAAAAGTTATTAAACTTCACACACATTTCTTTGTAAACGTCGCATATCCTTTCTGTATGTAGACCCCTGCCGGCCAATAATTGAAAGTTGTCATGATCGTTTGCATACAATAAATCATACAAATCTGGAGTCAGAATCAATCTCTTATGTTTCCTCTTGTTAGCCTTTGTTACACCCTTTGTACATCTGCAACATCCCTTGTGTTCAGTTCCTGTGTAATTTCAGAAAATGAATCCTTTTGATGATTCACGGATATCAAACTACTGCACCTTTCCCTGGATCCAATCAGGAATCAGCCTTATCCTGTTTGTAAGCAATTTTATTATATCCATATCTCAAGTCCATTCTGATGAGGCAAATTCCATTATTTGATTTAGATAATTCCTGTCCAGAGTCTACTTCTCAGGGATTCCCCACCTGCACTGTCATATATCCATCATTATTACGCAATCAAAGTTATGTTGTGTCTATATTCTGGATTATCACTTTGTTTCATGTGCAGTCATTTAGATACCTGGCAGCCTTTGACTTATCTTATGTACATATTCTCACTAGGTCCCCCACAGCCTGCGTAAACACGGTAATCTGCTCAAGGAATATAATCAGTTTATTGTCGATGTGTGTAATTCTTATAGTACAGGGGCTCCAATTGTGTATGTTGGGAATGGAGGGGAGGGGGCGTCAACTTCACGCTTACCAGAACTACATGGCGTGTTTGTAATCATCACATCAGCCACAAACGGTAAACTATGTAATTTTATTGATGCAGCTCGGTGAACAGAAAGCCATAATCATCCGATCGGTTGCGACCACCGATAGGTGGACGTCCATGGCTCTGTACAAAACAATTCAAATTTTCAAAAGTCGACAAATAGAAATACGGAGCTGTGCATCTGAAAACCCCTCGGCTCTGGGCGCCCATCCTCAGAGGGACTTATATGGTTATTCATTCATGCAAGTCTCTTCATACATCTATGCTGTATACCAAGTTTCGTATAGAACAAATAAAATTAAATTGTATCAGAGATATACATCATTAAAGATTTTGCATAAATTAAAGATGGCCGCCAAGATTTCCAACCAATCGGATCCAGATTCAATAGGGTTCTGGCTCACGAGCACATCGGTGTGCACTGCAAGTTTGGTGTACCTAGGGTGAGCCGTTCTAAAGATATTTGGGTAACGAGAAAGGTGTGTTGACGACAACACTATCCTTCAGCCAAATTTTTGCCGAGGGGTAAAAAATCGAAACAATGCTGACGATTATATGAATTACATAACTGAGAAATCTTTGAAATGAAACTAATTGCCATCCATTCATACATACCTCTAATTTTGGATGCTGATGTGCAAGTGAATTGCGGTAATTCGATATATATGGGGTACCGGTATCTAGTGATCAAGAGGGTCAATGCGACAGTCCGAATCATAAGGGGAACAAGACGGCTATACGATGAATACAAGAAATCTGATGATGGTCGTATTTGTCATGTTTGTAAAAGAAAGTTCAGTCGCGTATCATCGGCTTACTGCCGATGTGTTGACCGAATAACCCCAGTCAAATCATACCATGATACTACATTTGTTAGTACACACACAGCTCAAAAAGTTATGTTGCAACAGAATATTTAGCAAATCATCCAATTATTTCTGCATAAATGTAATGTACCCCCTCTACTCCTTACTTACTTTCCCTGATCCCACAGCTATCCTGACGCGTATTCACGGTCTTCCGACCCCCAAAAAGCTGATAAGATGGGCATTTAATTTGAGAGAGAAGGATGGTCACAGAAAGTGACCTCATAGCTATCTCAGCGAAGTTTCACAACAAAAGAAACAGATCGATTGTAAAATTATAAGATGGAAGTGTGTAATCTAAGTTCCTCTACAGAGGATGGATAGAACTTTCTTCCATTTGAAGTTATTGGCGATCTGTGCTATCCTGAAGGATGTTTTCACAAACTTCTAATCCCCGAAAAATTGGTTCCAGAACGTGTTAGATGCGGCTTATTTCAATCTGTAATCTATAATCAGTGAGCTCCACAACAATTCAAAACATGTGTTGAACAGGCTAGACAGTAACATTATAATAAGTAACATTATAATAAGGACTGATTAACAATGGCATATGTGTTATGCCTCTTAAACAATCAGATGTGTATCATATCTGGGAGCTTTTGAACTGTAGCTTTTGAACTTTGGAGGTGGGGCTTGGGAGAACTGGAGCTTGAAACTTCGGAGGGAGAGCTTGGGGGAACTGGAGCTTGGAACTACGAAGCTGGAACTTGGAACTTGGGAACTTGGAACTAGGGAACTTGGGAAACTTGAAACTTGAACTAGGGTGTCCCTTTATTTAGATATTTTCAAATTTCCTATGCTTTAACGTGGTGCTAAATAGCATATTTGGCAATATTGTGCAGATACTTCTGCTAAACTCCGCAGTAGGCAGAAAAGTGAGTTACTTGAATAGCATCTATATTCAATACTTAGCACTTTTATAATCTAGCCTAATTAGAATATATTCACATTAAAATATCTGTAACACCGTGTCGGAGAAAGGACAATATATTCAATATTTAGCACCTTTATAATATTATCTAATTAGAATAGATTCGCACTTAAATATGTAGCTGACGTCTGAGAACAGACAAGATATTGAATATTTAGCACTTTGATAATATCATATAATTAGAAGAGATTCGCAGTTAAATATCTTGCTGGCGTCCAAGAAAGACAATATATTCAATATTTAGCACTTTTATAATCTATACTAAATAGAAGAGATTCGCAGTTAAATATCCACAAGAGCCTTTTCGGAGAAAAAGACAATATATTCAATATTTAGCACTTTTATAATCTACTCTAATTAGAAGAGATTCGCATTGAAATATCTGTAACACCGTGTCGGAGAAAGGACAATATATTCAATATTAGCACCCTTATAATATCATCTAATTAGAATATATTCGCATTTAAATATGTAGGTGACGTTTGAGAACAGACAATATATTGAATATTTAGCACTTTGATAAATATCATCTAATTAGAAGAGATTCGCAGTTAAATATCTATCTGGCGTCCGAGAAAGACAATATATTCAATATTTAGCACCCTTATACTATCATATAATTAGAAAAGATTCGCACTTAAGTATGTAGCTGGCGTCTGGGAAAAGACAATATATTCAATATTTAGCACTTTTATAATCTATACTAAATAGAAGAGATTCGCAGTTAAATATCCATCTGGCGTCCGAGAAAGACAATATATTCAATATTTAGCACCCTTATAATATCATATAATTAGAAAAGATTCGCACTTAAGTATGTAGCTGGCGTCTGGGAAAAGACAATATATTCAATATTTAGCACTTTTATAATCTATACTAAATAGAAGAGATTCGCAGTTAAATATGTAAGAGCCTTTTCGGAGAGAAGATAACATATTCAATATTTAGCACTTTTATAATCTAGTCTAAATAGAAGATATTCGCATTAAAATATCTGTAACACCGTGTCGGAGAAAAGACAATATATTCAATATTTAGCACCTTTATAATATTATCTAATTAGAATAGATTCGCACTTAAATATGTAGCTGACGTCTGAGAACAGACAATATATTGAATATTTAGCACTTAGATAATATCATCTAATTAGATGCGATTCGCAGTTAAATATCTAGCTGGCTTCCGAGAAAGACAATATATTCAATATTTAGCACCTTTATGATATCATCTAATTAGAAAAGATGCGCACATAAATATGTAGCTGGCGTCTGGGAAAAGACAATATATTCAATATTTAGCACTTTTATAATCTATACTAAATAGAAGAGATTCGCAGTTAAATATCCACAGTGTCAGAGAAAGGACAATATATTCAATATTTAGCACCTTTATAATATCATCTAATTAGAATATAATTTGATTATTGTAATCAAGTACCAAAGGAAGATGTTGTTTTTGGCGTTTTGTTTCTTTCGAAATTACATTGAAAGGGGCCGATTGTCCCCGAAACACCTTCGGTCATTGGGTGCATGCCAACATACAGTGACGCGGAATGATTGGTTTGTTGTGCCAGTAAGTCTGAGTACATGTCAGCTGTCTGCATCAGTGAGGTTGCCTTTATACATGTATCGCCCGTTCTGTAGGCACCAATCAAGCTTTACTTGGGACTGTCTTAAACATCCTATATACCAGCACATGCGCATTGTTTAACCAAGAAGAACGATAGAATAATCTGTTATTGTCTGAGTGGAGTTGCACAAACCACAAATGAAAATGTACTTGCGACTGTCTTAAAAATCCTTATATACCAGCGCATGCGCGTTGTTTAACCAGGAAGAACGATAGAATAATCCCTGTTATTGTCAGAGGAGTTGCACAGGCCAGCAAAGACGGTGTACTTGGGACTGCCTTAACATCCTTATTCACAGGCCCATGCAAGTTTGAACATATGTAGTATTTGTGCTAATTATACAATATATTTTCTTTAAGGAGAGGCAGTCGGACAATTGGAGGCTGCGATTTAGAATAAATATTTAATATTTATCATGGCTTCAATTTAGAAGAAATATTCAATATTTAGCATTTGTGCTAATTATACAATATATTTTCTTTCAGGAGAAGCAGTCAGACAATTTGCGTTTCCGAGTTATCATAAATATTGAACATTTCTTCTGGCTGCAATTTAGAAAAAAATATACAATATTTAGCATTTGTGCTAATTATACAATATATTTTCTTTGGGAACAGGCAAGTCAAAGTGCTAACTAGCAGTAATCCTAGAAATTATCTTCAAAGTAGCACACCCCTTTCTTAATATCACTGATTTTAGAAATTATTTGCGAAGTAGCAGATCTGCTAAATAGCATGCGAGACAATAATAACCATTTCTGCACGTTAATGGGGCACAGAAGGTTGAATTCGTTGAATCGCTGCATATTAGTTCGTCAGAAATTAACTTTTGATATCGAAATTTACAGAGAGAGAGAGAGAGAGAGATGAGGGAGGGAGGGAGAGCAATATATCAAATCTCGTGTCGAGCACCAAATATATAGAGCAGATATATAGGCGCGCGATGGTTACACTTGTAGGCATTAAGGTGCAGAAATGGTTATTATTGTCTCGCATGCTATTTAGCAGATCTGCTACTTCGCAAATAATTTCTAAAATCAGTGATATTTAGAGAGGGGTGTGCTACTTCGAAGATAATTTCTATGATTACTGCTAGTTAGCACTTTGACTTGCCAGTTCCCAAAGAAAATATATTGTATCATTAGCACAAATACTAAATATTGAATATTTTTTCTAAATTGCAGCCAGAAGAAATATTCAATATTTATGATAACTCGCAAACGCAAATTGTCGGACTGCCTCTCCAGAAAGAAAATATATTGTATAATTAGCACAAATGCTAAATATTGAATATTTCTTCTAAATTGCAGCCATGATAAATATTGAATATTTTTTCTAAATCGCAGCTCCAAATTGTCCGACTGCCTCTCCTTAAAGAAAATATATTGTATAATTAGCACAAATGCTACATATTTTCAAACTTGCATGGGCTGGTGAATAAGGATGTTTAAGGCAGTCCCAAGTACACCTTCTTTGCTGGTCTGTGCAACTCCTCTGACAATAACAGGGATTATTCTATCGTTCTTCTTGGTTAAACAACGCGCATGCGCTGGTATATAAGGATTTTTAAGACAGTCGCAAGTACATTTTCATTTGTAGTCTGTGCAACTCCACTCGGACAATAACAGATTATTATATCGTTCTTCCTGGTTAAACAACGCGCATGTGCTGGTATATAGGATGAATGAATGAATGAATATTTATTCACCACACAGCAAGAGAAAACCAATATGCAGAATATACAGGAATGAGTAGTTAGCCGCATATGTGGCGGGAATAAAACCCCAGGGGGCTTGTTCTATCCCGAATTAACAAGTGAATATACATAGGCTAATTTCAGCGACAGGACTATATAGAGTTTTTGTGGAAATAAAGTTATATACAAATCATGGAAATGTTATTATATATACAGAGGCGGTGAATAAGATATAAGCACCACTATTGCTAATTTGTCGAAAAATCAATGCTTAGGACGAGAACATTTAGTTGTTGCAAAATTACATAAATAGACGTGACGCGCTGGATAGACAACCGAGCATGCTTAACTAGTGATAAAGTCGGATGAATACTCACAGATTGCAGGAGAGTACAGAGTAAATAAATAACTAGTACGACATCGGTTACAATGAGTTTACGTATACCAGGTTACCGTGTCACAAACTGTTTAACAGGATTTTTTTTAGGCGAGATTTAAAAACAGACTTGGAGGCGCAAGATTTCAGGCTGACGGGTAGTGAATTCCATAATCGAGGTCCTTTTATTTTACAAGAATAGAATGAGAGTTGCGATTTATAAAACGGCCTGTATAAATTAAGGTTGGCCTGTCTGGTTGGATAGTTGTGTATAGCAGATAGCTTAATGAAGTAATTTTGCAAGCTGGAGGGAAGAAAGACTGAATGATAGAAAAATGTGTGCGCAAATATCAGAATAAGATAATCATTTATTGTATGTAAAGGAAGAATATTTAGCTCCAGGAATAGGTTTCCGGTATGTGCTAATCTGGTACTGGATGTTACAATGCGAATAAGCCTTTTTTGCAGAATAATTAATGGTTGGAGGTGTGTCGGATATGTGTTGGCCCAGACCATGCTGCAATAGGAGACGTAAGAGTAGAATAGTGAGTAATATAAAATTATTAGGGTCTTTCTGTTTACACAATTTTTAATATTGTTTAAAATACCTATATTTCTAGATAATTTTGAGCATAATGATCCAATATGTGACTGCCACGTTAACTTGTCGCTAAAGATGATTTCGAGAAATTTGAATGTGTTGACGCGTTCAAGTTCATTGCCAGCAATGATGAGTTTAGGTGAAACATGAATAGTAGATCTAGCTGGTTTGATTAGCATATATTTGGTTTTCTTCACAGTGAGAGACAATAAATTGCATGAGAACCAGTCGTGAAGTTTAATGAGTTCGTTTGACATTGTTTCGATTAAATGTTCATGATTAGTGTCGGATAAGATGGCGCTAGTGTCGTCGGCGAAAAGAATAATATCTAAGCAGTTAGATGCGTTACATATATCATTAATGTAGATTAGGAAGAGAATAGGGCCAAGAATCGATCCCTGAGGCACGCCACACTTTATGTTTCTGGAAGTAGATAGTACATTGTTGTAACAGACGCGTTGAGATCGGGATGACAGATAGCTTCGAAACCAGTCGTTAGCGATTCCACGAAATCCATAATGTTCAAGTTTATATAACAGTATATCATGATTGACCGTATCAAATGCCTTAGATAAATCAAGAAACATAGCGACGGTAATTTTTTTGTCTTCTTTAGCATTAATTAATTGATCGTATAATGAGGACACTGCATCACAGGTGGAATGATTAGCCCGGAAACCAAATTGGCTGGGAGAGATAATTTCATATGCTTCCAAATAAAATGTCATTCTAATAGCAACTAATTTCTCGAAGATTTTACTAAGACAGGGAAGAACAGATATGGGTCTATAATTACTGGCTAAGTTTTTGTCCCCAGATTTGTACACAGGTGTGACTTTGGCAACCTTCAGGATGTTCGGGATTGTTCCTAGTTCAAATGATAAATTTACAAGATGTGACAGGGGACTGGCTATAATGTTAGAGACAGGCTTGAGAAGTGACATGCGGAAACCGTCTATACCGGATGATCCATTCTTTAGCTCCGCGATAACTGTTTTAATTTCGTCAGGCGTGCAGGGATTCAGGAGAAATTGCTCCGGATGATCCCGTGTAAAAAAGGTTCTGAAATCAGTCCGAGATGGAGGTATTCTAGTGGCTAGTTCAGATGCGATTGAACAGAAATATTCATTAAAGTAGTTAGCTATCTCCGATGAGTTAGTAGTTTCGTTTCCGTTAATGATAAAATTGCTAGGTAGGGTATTTTGTTTTCGGCGTTCCATTAAGTTATTTATCACCTTCCATGTTGTGTTTGTTAAATTCATCTTCATAATACTTTTTCTTGGCGTGCCTCAGTGTATGGTTCAGTTTGTTCCTATATAGCCTATACTGCATAGTATTTTCAGGTTGTTTATTGGTTAAATGTAGGCGATATAATTTGTTTTTTTCGTGTATTGATTTAATAACTCCGGCAGCTATCCAAGGTTTGTTTATTTTTTGTTTGGGAGTAGATTTTGTGCGGACAGGGAAGCACTCATCGTAAATTGGGGTAAAATTGTCAATGAAAGTACCCATAGCCTCATCTACGTTTAAAACTTCCTCAGTAACATTGCTCCAATTAATTGTCTGTAGCTTTTCTTTAAATAAGACAATCCCAAGCTTGATTGGTGCCTACAGAACAGGCGATAAAGGCAACCTCACTGATGCAGACAGCTGACACGTATTCAGACTTCGTTGGTTGGTTGGTCTGATCGGGCACTTCATCGTACTACAATGGGCACTGGTCATAGACTTCCTGGCATAACAAACCAATCATTCAACGACACTGTATGTTGGCATGCACCCAATGACCGAAGGTGTTTCGGAGACAATCGGCCCCTTTCAATGTAATTTCGAAAGAAACAAAACGCCAAAAACAACATCTTCCTTTGGTACTTGATTGTAAGAATCAAATTATATTCTAATTATAGATATTATAAAGGTGCTAAATATAGAATATATTTTCCTTTCTCCGACACGGTGTTACAGATATTTTAATGCGAATCTCTTCTAATTAGAGTAGGTTATAAAAGTGTTAAATATTGAATAGATTGTCTTTTCTCCGAAAAGGCTCTTGTGGATATTTAACTGCGAATCTCTTCTATTTAGTATAGATTATAAAAGTGCTAAATATTGAATATATTGTCTTTTCTCCGAAAAGGCTCTTCTGGATATTTAACTGCGAATCTCTTCTATTTAGTGTAGATTATAAAAGTGCTAAATATTGAATATATTGTCTTTTCACGACGCCAGCTACATATTTAGGTGCGAATCTTTTCTAATTAGATGATATTATAAAGGTGCTAAATATTGAATATATTGTCTTTCTCGGACACCAGCTAGATATTTAACTGCGAATCTCTTCTAATTAGATGATATTATCGAAGTGCTAAATATTCAATATATTGTCTGTTCTCAGACGTAAGCTACATATTTAAGTGCGAATCTATTCTAATTAGATAATATTATAAAGGTGCTAAATATTGAATATATTGTCTTTTCTCCGACACGGTGTTACAGATATTTTAATGCGAATATCTTCTAATTAGACTAGATTATAAAAATGCTACATATTGAATATATTGTCTTCTCTCCGAAAAGGCTCTTGTGGATATTTAACTGCGAATTTCTTCTAATTAGTATGGATTATAAAAGTGCTAAATATTGAATATAATATCTCTTCAAAGACGCCAGCTACACATTTAAGTGCGAATCTTTTGTAATTATATGATATTATACAGCTGCTAAATATTGAATATATTGTCTTTCTTCAAACGCCAGATAGATATTTAACTGCTAATCTCTTCTAATTAGATGATATTATCAAAGTCCTAAATATTCAATATATTGTCTGTTCTCAAACGTAACATACATATTTAAATGCGAATATATTCTAATTAGATGATATTATAAAGGTGCTAAATATTGAATATATTGTCCTTTCTCCGACACGGTGTTATAGATATTTTAATGCGAATCTCTTCTAATTAGAGTATATTATAAAGATGCTGAATATTGAATATATTGTCTTTTCTCCGAAAAGCCTCTTGTGGATATTTAACTGTGAATCTCTTCTATTTAGTATAGATTATAAAAGTGCTAAATATTGAATATGTTGTCTTTTCCCAGACGCCAGCTACATATTTAAGTGCGAATCTTTTCTAATTATATGATATTATAAAGGTGCTAAATATAGAATATATTGTCTTTCTCGGACGCCAGATAGATATTTAACTGCGAATCTCTTCTAATTAGATGAAATTATCAAAGTACTAAATATTGGATATATTGTCTGTTCTCAAACGTCACCCACATATTTAAATGCGAATATATTCTAATTAGATGATATTATAAAGGTGCTAAATATTGAATATATTGTCCTTTCTCCGACACGGTGTTCCAGATATTTTAATCCGAATCTCTTCTAATTAGAGTAGATTATAAAAGTGCTAAACATTGAATATATTGTCTTTTCTCCGAAAAGACTTTTGTGGATATTTAACTGCGAATCTCTTCTATTTAGTGTAGATTATAAAAGTGCTAAATATTGAATATATTGTCTTTTCACAGACGCCAGCTACATATTTAAGTGAGAATCTTTTCAAATTAGCTGATATTATAAAGGTGCTAAATATTGAATATATTGTCTTTCTCGGACGCCAGCTAGATATTTAACCGTGAATCTCTTCTAATTAGATGATATTATCAAAGTGCTAAATATTCAATATATTGTCTGTTCTCAGACGTCAGCTACATATTTAAGTGCGAATCTATTCGAATTAGATAATATTATAAAGGTGCTAAATATTGAAAATATTCTCGTTTCTCCGACACGGTGTTATAGATATTTTAATGCGAATATATTCTAATTAGACTAGATTATAAAAGTGCTAAATATTGAATATAGATGCTATTAAAGTAACCCACTTTTCTGCCTACTGCGGAGTTCAGCAAAAATATCTACACAATATTGCCAAGTATGCTATTTAGCACAATGTTAAAGCATAGAAAATTTGAAAAATATCTATAAAAAAGCCAATCCTGCACCTAACTCACTGTAGGGTGTCTTGATGTTCCGATATCGATTCAGGCTTTATGCTGAATCTTCAATATTGTGGGAAGCTTCGATTGTCCCTGATCATCAAACAGGTTAGTATTGATGGACTAATCATTTTACTAAGCCACTCAAATGGCCATTAAGGTGCAGAAATGTTATAACTCGGTATAGTGCCCAAGATCCGTATGCACAGGACTCTAGAAAGAAAGTAATGCATCTGTAGATATTCTGTTGCATCAAAGCTTGCATATCGGTTCACATGGTTGACTTATTGAATAGTTCATTACATTAGTCGAAGACTTACTTGTGTGTTAACGCTAGGTAGCTAACCTCTTTTCGTCATGAAAGCGGGTGAAAACCAACGTTAACGTGATGGAGAGGGTTAATGAGTGTTCTCCCATGTTTTTGTTTCCTTGAATACTCGCGCATGTGAAGATCCGAGAGATTTGAGACAACATGCCACGTGTATTACTAAGTGGAACATGTGTTTTGAATGTCTTCTTTATTTTCGAAACAAATGACACCCCGGAATATCAATATGCGGTGAAAGGGCCATCAGAAGCGGTCATAATAATGCTTAGGCAGCACACATGTTCAACAACATAAGGCTGCTATATAATACATGGGCAAAATGACTTTGTTCCGAATAGCAAACACGATATTTCATATCAGTAAACGAAGACCTTTTTTAGTACACCCTCAGAAGTATAAGCCGACCAATGTGTCCTCAAATCATCTTGTAATATTATGTAGGAGGCAATGATATATTTCGTGGCGTTTCACACAGGAAATCAGGTTCTTGATAAATACCATGTATTCCATGTGCCGGAGAACACAAATGAAGAGTCAAATTGTGAATTTAGATATTAAACATATGTTAAATGCACACTGATCCCGCTTTCAAAGCTTCGGCACCATATAACTGAAATATTGCTCAACACGACGTTGAATCTAATCTAATCTCTCTCTATTTCTAGTTTTCGAAGTTTTTCTCGTTAATTGCGATAACGCAAGGATCCAGTACACGAATTAAGTTATAAATAAAGAAGCCATCAACGACTTGCGATATTATCGACAAGACAACGCGAGGTTTTTATTGTTAGATCTCTACTACTAGAGAATATCACGCATTTTTCTATCAAAATGATTCTACTGGACGTTTTATAATTGTTATTCATCGGTATCTCTCGTAGAGGCAATGAAGTCACACAGGAGTACAATTACAACACATATAAGGGAAGTGGGAAGAGGTGCCGACATACTGACAGAGCCACATGACTTCACAGTATAGTCTTCTGGTTAACTTATCCTAAAGCACATACCATGAATCTAACAATTCGCTTTTATTGTACCTGTTCATGTGGCAACTTGGATGATAGCACCACACGGCCCCTAGCACCGGCATAAGCGGTATTAGATACAAATCTAGAGAGCTATGATGGAAATGCTCTGACAACTCGAATATTAAAAACGTGATATTCTGTACTCTCATTGCTAGTTGATGTGGTTATAGATTCCAGTACAAAGCTCTATATTCGCATGTTAAATCTGATATACTCGAATGAGGCGTTTCTGACTCCAACTTCCCGGTGATTTCACATAAAACGGTGGAAAATGTAAAGCACGTAACTGAATTTTATAACAGGGCAACTATAACCATATTCGGATATTGGCAAGGTTTTCGTCCACGAAAAAGCGCAGCTTGGAACCGGAGAATTAGATCAGAGACCTGGCAAATGGCCATCAGCAAACGGTGGTTGAACATGCAAAGAAAAACCTCGAATCCTAGTCAAAGAGCTCTTGACCGAGAATTGAAGCGGATGCAACGTCGGATCTACTTTAATTGACAACAGCACTCAAGCGAATCTTGTCAACTGAACTTCTATCCAACGGCTCTTCTCCGAAAAAAACCCCACAAAAAAAACACAGAACAATGCGTTTTCGGGTTGAAAAACATTCTAGTTAATACAAAGATACCTAGGTGAGTAGCCTCGCATGCTCGATTACAGTAAAGTGTATGTTCTCTAACATCGGCATGACACATTTTAGAAGAGAGATTACAATTTTGACAGAGTTATGTGCTCTTTTCTGAATAGCTGTTCAGCGAACAGAGGCTGGTATAACACATTAAGTCTACATGGTGTGTAAAAAAGGCCAGTGACCAAAGCATGCACAACGATCGGGGCAGAAACACGTTCCAACCTCCGGAAGAATACGATGATGAGGTCGATGTGCAATTAGCAGTTGGACTTATAAACCAGTGTATATAAGGCCGCAACAACAGGCAATTAACAATATGCTTATTTGAGTTGTACTGTTCACTGATAGAAAATCTTTTGTAAATCATTACAACACATGGGACTCTGAGCCATAAGGCAGTGGAGAATTCAATAATTCAGTTTCCGTTAAACGCTACGGAATAACCTCCGCGAGCACAAATAGACCGACGGACTTTCGAACAACGAAGCAATAATAGTCAAGTACGGTATTAATAAAACTCTATACCCGAGCGAATATTAACACGTGTAACGCCGGTGTGTAAATAAAGCAAACCTGCAGTTAATTGCTCACATATCGAATACCGATATTAACTGACATAAATCAGATTGTTATCTCGAATGTCAAGCCGCTTTATGACAATCGGTCATTTCGTTGATGAGTCAGTGTAAATACTGTTAAATGTGAGGCAAGCACGCAGGGAAATTAATGATATGTGTTTGGTATAGCATCACATGTTTAATATCTCCCCTCAAGATGATGGCAAACATGACCATCGATATTTTGTGGGACATCGATATTGGTGAGTAATTGTTTTATTGCCACCAGGTGTGAATTTTGAAAAAGTGAATGTTTTATTTGCATTCTAGAGTATAAATAAGCAACCACGCCTGTTATATATGACAAATCAATTTAAATCGACGAATATACAAAACAAAATGTCAGCAAGCAAACATTTGTATAATATGGTATTATATAAAAAATCAATTCAGTCAAGGGTAACGGTAAGACTCGCATTCATATCCCTGTTAATAAGAGATCAATGGTTAATCAGAATGCATTTTTGAGTATTTTTTTAATATAGATAGAATATATAGTCAGTATTCGATCGCGACGGTCCAAGGAAGACCTTTGAACCAGCAGAAAATCAGAAACTCTTTGTCCTCCTCGCAAAAGACTGACACTCTTTTATTAATCAAAGCGTGACTGAGATACTTCGTATTCTAGATAACGACTTTTCAACAAAAATCATATGGATTAGGACTACTGATCAGCGATACGGATTTGATATTTTTGGTACATCGTGATGTCTTGGCGGAATCAATGGGAACTGTGGACCGCTTCGCTTTTGTTGGAAACTAGCCTAGTTTTTTGTATACTATGATTTAATCTTTTTAATGCTATATTATGAATTAGGTCTTTGGCTCATGGACGCCTAAATTCTTTCATGGAAGAAGGCTGAATAATGAATGACGGACCAGACGCCTGTATCCTAATCCATTAGGTCAGGTACAATGCCCGTGTTATATTTAACGTCAACCTGTCTGACTCTGTGACATTGAACCGGCTCATTGAGAGTGAACATTCATGAACGGGCACTAGCTATAACTTCTCGTTGGACTCTCAGTGTTGTTGTTCATGCAGGTTTGAGTACAAGTGTCCAGTCCGTCATTCAATATTCAGCCGTCGTCCATCAAACATTCCCCCGTCCATATAATCCAATACCTATTCCATATTAAATATAACAGGATTAGAGAGAAAAAAAACAGAGAAAAAAAACAAAGAAAAAAAAAACGAAAAACAAAACAGCAATCATAGTGGACATAAACATAGCCTAGTTTCGTGCAAGAGAGAATTGGTCAACAGTTTTCAAGATGCCGACAAGACATCATGATGTTCCAATAATATCAAATCCGTATCGCTGATCAGTATTTTTAATCCATATGCTTTTCGTTGTAAAATGTTTATATGGAGAATGATGTATCTTAGTCATGCTTTGATTGGGATTGGTCATATGAGCACTATAAGGATCTATAAGTACATGGGTTCATATGGCCATTGACCCGGGTTAAACGGAATTAGACACAACGTAACGCCATAATTCTTGCCGGCTACACTTGTATTTTGCTATCAGCATGCGATATGTATCACCAAATTTGAGAAACTTTGAGTGGGAACAAAGTGGTGGTATAGCCTTGTTTTTAGGAGTGTCTGCAAGAAAATTTTCTGACATTGATTGAAATCGTTACATTTAACACAGGCGATATATGTATACGCCATACGCAGGTCCCACTGGAATACTGCTGTCCAGAAAATCTTGGTAAGCGCCACAGAAGCTGAGGGTGAAGGTTGTCTACAAGTTATCCTTTGAGACGACCGGTCATGATTACTCCTATGGTCGGACATTATTCTGATTATTCGTCATTTCGTTCACAGTACCATATCAGAAGAACAACCACACTTCAAGCTGGCTTAACCTGGATTCACGTATGAATCAGAATGAAAGGAGCGGTATTAAAATCTATGGGCGATTTATGGATCATGGTTATTGTGTCTTGCACCTGCTTGTAACGATTTACCTGATGTACGGCGTTATATAAAACCATTTGTGTTGACATATGACATCCCAAATTTCTTGATGACATTTAAATCTATTTATGTTGCAGACGCCACTAACTTAAATCATTATCGATGACTTACATGCAAGTCAGCGGAGAGAGAGAATTAAGGTTTAACGTCGCGTTCAGCAATATTGCGGATATATAGCGACGATCAAACACAATTCCAAGTATTCAAGTTAATAACTTAGTAACCCAACACATTAAAACATATACACATTAAAACTTATGCACCAAGCCGATTTCTCTCAAATAACCTAAGACACAGTCCTCCCTCACCCGCTCAAAAAGGTCTTCCAAAGGAGTCGTTCGATAAAACGAATCTCTTACAATCTTAAAATCTATACAGTCGATAAGAATATGTTTCACTGTGAGATCTTTGTGGCATGGAATATACCTTGGGACTGGCTCTTCTTTAGTAAAGGTTCGTGATTTCATCGTGTATGGCCGATTCCATTCAACGTCAGCCATTTCTCATTAAAATTATCTATGTGAAATTTGGCAACACAATATATCAGCAGCATATAGATATTCCAATGGGTACTAATTATGCACCCCTGTTGGCTGACCTGTATCTGTTCTCTTATGAATATGACCTACTATATGCAGGCGCTTTCAAAAACCGATCCATTCAAAGCCCGTTCCTTCTCATTCACCAAACGCTATACGATCTTCTCGCTGTGGATAATCGCCATATAAATGACGCAGTGAAGAATATATATCCACCTTCACTGGATTTGAAGGAAACTACAGATAGCCCTACAGGCACATCATATTTAGATCTATATCTCTATAAAAATGAAGCGGGCATTCTCTCTCGTCGACTTTATGGCAAAAGAGATGATTACAATTTCGACAACGTAAACTATCCCTTTCTGGACAGTACCATTCCAGTGGGACCTGCATATGGCGTATACATATCTCGCCTAGTACCATTTGCTAGATCCTGTGTTAAATGTGACGATTTTAATCAACGTCACAAAACATTGTTGCAGAAACTCATAAAACAGGGCTATTCCACCAAGCGCCTCCACTCAAAGTTTCTCAAATTTTGCGATACATATCGCATGCTGATAGCAAAATACGAACGTAGCGTGCAAGATCTATGGTGCTACGTTTCGTAACTTGTGTCTAATTCCGCTTAACCCGGGGCTAGGTGCCGTATGAACCCATGTACTTCAAGATCCTCGTGGTGCTCATATGAACAGGCACAATCAAAGCGTGACTGAGCTACATCATTCTCTAGATGACTTTACAACGATTATTATGGATTAAGAATACTGATCAGCGATACGGGTTTTATATTTTTGGAAAATCATGATGTCTTGTCGGCGTCATTGAAAACTGTTGACCGCTTCTCTCTTGCAGGAAGCTAGCCTATGTTTATGTATACTATGATTGTCTTTGGTGCTATTACTGTTATATGGAATATGGAATAGGTCTTTGGATTATAGACGCGGGTATTCTTTAATGGACGACGGCTGAATTATGAATGACGGACTAGACGCTCGTAATTGTCCCATAATCTGGATTCAAAGTGTAGATAGCCGAAAAATAGACAGGAACGTAAAACGTTTTGGAACCAACACAATTTATTAGACGAGCTTTCGTTTCGTTCGTTCGAGGTATGCACATCCTCGGAGCAGATTTGTCTTCAAAAACTCCTGTTCTATCTTGCTAGTCTCAAGTCTTTCGCATGTTCTGTAACTTTGCGTATGACGTTGATGGTATTTGAACTTACATATCGAATATCATAAGTCACCACATACATTGTATATACAAGAAGATACGGTTTCATCTGGTTTCGTATTTGACATCCAATAAATTGAACCTACAACTTCTGATCCGTTTTTTGTTTGTTTCCAATCTATAATTCATAGAAAGTCCTGAACTACCCAGGCACTGTTGGGTCTCACTTCGCTTCCGATTACACTGATAAAGCCAATAGTTAAAGTCAGGCTTTATTCTTGTCATCGGTTCAAACGTTCCGAATGCTGGCGCCAAAAACCCACACAATCTCCATGAAAAGGTTCACTGTTAGACAGATGTTGCACATTATTATGACCAGGTAATCAGTTAAAGGCCTGAGTACCAGTGAACAACATAAATTGCACCATAAGTCTATTTTAGAACTAATCCTTCCATTGCCAGAAAGGTGATAAATATATTTTCTCTCCAGTTTAATAGTGTTGAGAATTTTAACGATTCAAGCCCTTTACATCAATATGAGTAAGCGACATGACACAAACGTCTAGTCCGTCATTCAATATTGAGCCGTCGTCCATTAAAGCATTTTCGCGTCCATAATCCAAAAAACTAATTCATATAATAACATTAGCACCAAATTGAAAAAAACAACAAACAAACATTCATATTTTACATAAATATATGAATCTTTCCTGCAAGATAGAAGTGATGAACAGTTTTCAATAATGCTGCAAGATATGATTTTCCAAAAATATCAAATCCGTATCGCTGATAAGTATTTATAATTCGTATGATTTTCATTGTAAAGTCGTTATCTAGAGACTGATGTATCTCAGTGTCCTATAGCTTATGAGTCGCCTACAGCGGACACTATTAGATACACATTGTTCGATGACCCAGTTCGGAAATATGCGGGGCGTGTCGAATTCATATTGGGCGAAGCGTCCGCCCGGGCAGCCTCGCCCAAAATGAATTTTACTGACCCTATATATTTCTGTACTGGGTCACTGACCAAACTGTGCCGCGAATTTATCCCGTTGAAGACCTTTCGATGAAAATTTGTCCCAACCTTTAATTCGTAATAGGACAATTTTATAACTGAACATTTTGTGATTATTTTTGTCAGATCATGAATATAATCTATAGGCATATTCACACTTTCTGTAGGTCTATAGTCCTGAATTATACAGACATAACTAAGAAAAACTGTAAATTATAGCGGAGCCTGTTGGAGCCCGTAAAGGAAAACGTGTTTCGGTTGTTGTTGTTGTTGTTGTTGTTGTTGTTCACCACCCGAACTTGTTTACGGAACAAACATGGTGTGCGACAATTTTTAGTGTCAAACACGGACAGTCACAGACGAAGAATAATGAAGTTCACACAAGTCAAGTAGGCCTAATAATTGGAAATGACGAATAATTTTGCCAGCGAGTTTATCGGAGCATTTGATTGCCAACCTGTATAGAGATAAGAGCTACTGACGGTAGATTATAGGAGCTCCGCTGACAGGATACGGAATGATATGCGGTGTCCATGTGACTATTGTGGTCCATTGAAAACAAACGGCTTTCTCTGAAGCGGGATAAGTAACTGTGACGAATCGGTCGGTCAGTCAGTCATACGGCCAGTCAGTCATACGGTCAGTCAGTCAGTCGGTCGATCCGTCAGTCGGTTAGATCCGCCGATTGACCAGCTCATCAAACGTAAGTCATCCGTTTGAAAGACCTATTTTCGCTGACATTCAAAGCACAGTAGGACATTCATATTTTCAAAATATCAGAACGTTGTGTTTTATCAACTTTACTGTCTACCATTCAAATACTATGGTCGAGTTATAGTCGTCTAGTTCAGTATTGTCTAAAGTATGTACTAAGGTAGCTAGCCACTGTACTCACCGTATTAATGCATGTATAAGCAAAATGATGGTTAAGATGGATCACGATACAAACTTTTTGCTTGGTGACCTACTATTATGTTTTTACTGTAAATACCCCTGGTGTTTATCATTTGAATGAACGCGAAAGAAATGGACACTTTTCGTTC